>JABSMT010039669.1:0-14666 GCA_018902335.1 Eumacrocentrus americanus
AATAGGTATTTTTATCCAATCTCGCATACTTTCGGAGATATAATCAAGTTTATAAAGAAATTCTAAATAAAAAATTGAAAGGAAGATAATCTGTAATAGAGATATCTCTAAAACTATGCGAGGTACGATAAAAATACCTATGACCTTTTTTGTAGAAAATTTAATTCCCTACAAAATTGATAATAGGTATTTTTACCCTATCTCGCATACTTTCAGAGATATAATCAAGTTTATAAAAAAATTCTGAATAAAAAATTGAGAGGAAGATAACCCTCTAATAATAAATAATTTTCTATATTAAGAATAAGAAGAATATAAAAAACTGAATAGAAGCGACAAGATCAATCGTCAGAGTGCGTTCAGGTTGTGCGAGTTAACTAGGACTAAATAAGGTAGCTCCACCCGGTCTCGGTAAATAATTGTATCTCGTAAAGCGGCACTAGGTAACTGAGGGATTTATATGGGCGTAACCGACGGGATCCGACACTTGCCTCGCGGCTCAAGAGACAGTACATGCACGCACTAGAGTATATATACAAGTGCATGTGAGTGAGCCTCTCCTGTGCACATGGCAATACTTCTCCCAAGACTCTCTTGTGTGTCTTCCTTTCAGAGACCGATATAGGCACACTGTATACAAGGCGCGATTTTTCTCCACTGCCAACAGAGCATCCTGGGCCCTAAAAAGGGACTAGACATATGGAATGAGAAAAAAAATCAGACACGATGATAATTTAAAGCAGGAAAGATCTCGTTTATTCTATATATATATGTATCAATGTACAAACATATAACGACGAAGAAATCAAGTGCTTCAACGGCTTATCTAGGTGATGTACATCTTAGAGAGGAAGAAGAAGAGGTAATCTTATCTATTTGATAATACTGCAACGTTTATGAGAAATAATTGTCATGAAACTCTTTGGCAAAAAGGGGTCATTTTACAATCAATATACGATACGATAGACGGACGCTCCTATAGGAAACACATACGACGACACGGGCCAACGATATCAAGTATCTCAATCAATCTAATCCAACGCATAAAATAAAAGTGAATAAAATGAGACTTTTCAAGTATGCAAATGAGGGCAAAAAAATAATTCACGGTTCTTTCACCTCCAAATATTTTATTTTTACTTTTATTTTTATTTACTTATTTATTTATTTTCGATGCCAGAGGTTCTTCTCGCTCCGGCTCTTTATCGTCCTGTTATCCTTGCACCTCTCTGTCTCTGTCGGATTGTCCACGGGTGTCAAACTTCTCGCTCCTCGCGATGTTTTCGACGCCGAGACCGGTTGGTCCAGAGGAGAATGCAGCATTGCGGTCCGATGAATATGAGAAAGGGAGTGGGCGAGAGAGCAGCCACAGTGGGTTACTATCCCTTCTTTCCGTCGTTTTTCTAAGTCCCAAGCCGGCCCTGGCGGGGTCCCCCTCCCCACCCCTGCCATGCCGGAGGGCCCCGGGCATCCCCGAGGCCACGCACAGGGCCGCACAGGCCCCTCGACACCTTTTCCATCTCGTGCGGCCTTGCGACGTTGCCGTTTTGCCGCCGCCGTCGCAGCGAAGTTAGTGGTCTTTTAATTTTTTTTGTCTCGTTTGGCCGTTGGGCCCCCTGCATTTTTAAATAAATTTCACGAGGGCCCCGAGCGAGTAGCCCTCTGTAAACAAGGAAGCCTCTGGCGAATCTCGTTATGTGATGTAATGCAATGTTTTTGCTTTTTTTTTTTTAAGTACTTGGAAGTGATTAATTTTTTTTAATGGAGGGTTTTTTTTAATTCTGGCGAGTTTCCGCTGGGCTGGACAATTCGCGAAGCGGATGTGCGGCATTTCGGACGCGCCTTCCGGACGAGAGGAGTGAGAGAAAGAAGGTCGTTGGACCGAAATATCGTTTACACGTGCGCGTATGAGTCTCTTCTGTACGAGAAATACCAAGCTTCGTTTATTTCTTCCTAGAAATTATCGCGCAACGCTTGACTAAACAGTCCTAGGGATTTTTTTCTTGGTCTTATAGAGTAGAGGGGCCTATCAGTGTATTAGAAGGGTTCAATTATTATTTTTATTGGAATTTATTTTGTGAAATTGATTATATCTTGGAAACTATGGGAAATAGGAGAAAATTACTTATAATCAATTTTGTTGGGAATTTAATTCTCTACAAAAAAGGTAATCGGTCATTTTGTCGTATCTCGAATGGTTTTCGAGATATCGAGGAAAATGTACTACAGTGGAATTTTGATTCTAAAAAAAACCGCAAAAAAACATGTTTTATAAAATTGATCGTAACTCCGAAACTATGAGAAATACGGGAAAATTGCTGATGACCAATATTGTAGAGAATTGAATTCCGTACAATAAAGGTTCTAAGTACTATTATCGTATCTCGTATAATTCAAGAGATATAGGACACGACAAAAAAAAGTTTCACGGCTTCTCGAATTAATTCCTCTATACGTTACTTGTGTTATAAGAGTAGAAAAATTGCATTCACAGCGTCTCTCATTTAAATAATTCACGGTAAGATGACGCGTGTCTGTGACTCGACAAGCAGATCGTAATTATCTCCACGCGTGCTCGGATCATGTCATACAATCTTCAAACTAAAAAAGAAGAAGAACATGAAAGCAAAACAAGAAAAAAAAAAAGAAACTAAACTTCTTCTTCTCGTCTTCCGCTATTAAAACACAACGACGCGAACACGATCCTCCTCGAGGTAAAGTTCGCATCGTCGTTATCTAAACTCTCGCGCGCCAGTTCGTTATCTTCATAACGTTCGTTGTGCTATCTCAAAAACAATTTTTCTCATCATTTCTTCCCGAGCGATTTGCCGCGCTTGGAAACCACGACAAATCGCTCGTAAAATTCACTTTAACTATACTCGCTCAAGGAGTGCGCGAGGGAAGTACGTTGACCAGAACGAATGAGCACGTTTCGTTGGAAATATCCCTGAGTAGGGGATTCGTGCTGGGCGATCGTCGATTCTGGCAATTTTTTTTTCTTCTACTTTCCTCTCTTCACAGTGCTTGAAGAGAGGAAAAAAAATATACAAGAAGGCTCGGCGGGGCTTGAGGCAGACCAGCAGCAGCAGCAGCAGCCTTGGTCGCGTCTCGAGCCGACCCATTGTGTCCGCACGCCGTCTCTTGTTACGAGACGAGCCACGCAGCAGGCTCTGTGGCGCGACTTGTAAGCACGTCTGGGGCCCATTCCTTCGCCTCGCACACGATAGAATCCAATGCAAACGCTTTTATTGATTGTCTCAGTGACTTATATTATTAATTGGAAAAATATGCCTTTGTGGGCTTGTCCGGAATCTCTACAATAGTACTCTCCATAAATATATGCACGCTGCGCCCACCAATGACCTTTATTGTATTGTCACACTGAAACATATGTATAGCAGATCTAAATGTAGAAGTTTTACAACATTGATTTTGGAAAGTTTCGTATTTTTCCTGATATCTCAAAAAATATGCGAGATATGAGAAAAATTCTTATGAGTGATTTTTTAAAGAATTAAATTCTCTACAACATTGGTAATAGGTGTTTTTGTCGTATTTTGCATAATTCTTGAGATATAATTAATTTAGTGAAACGAGTTTTATTCAAAAATTGTAATTTTGCAATAATACGTTTTTACCGATATCTCAAAAACTATGGGATGTACGACAAAATTACTAATAACCTATTTTGTAGGAAATTAAATTCCCTAAAATATTGGTAATAGGTAGTTTTGTCGTATCTCTTAGATTTTCGAAGATAAAATGGGTTTTGTTAAAAATTCCAATGCTAATAACTCTATTGTGATCTAAATACATTGATAGAGACACAACAACAACGTCTGGGTCTCAGTGTCATCTTGACGAGGCCGACAAGGGAATTTACTTCCTTCTAGCTATATAAAGAGGACAAAGACTGCGACGAAAACATCCGTTGGTTTTGGTGGAAACATAGTTTGCCACCGATTTCTCGGTAAATCTTCCTGGGCAATATCCATAGAAAATGCCGTGACTAAGGTACTCTACAAGTCTACACTTGTTGCACAAAGGTGTGGAAGTGTAGAAGAAGGTCCTGTTGCTTTGCCTTCCTTTTTTTTCGAGGAGAGGAGGGAGGGTACTAAGAACAGTACATCTAAAAAAACGACCCCCCAAAGTGAGGCCCATGGAGACACTGTTGCACTTTTCTATTGACCCAAACGACGCAAAACCCAGAGGCCATGAGGTCTCTCTTCAGCTCTCACTTTGGGGACTTTTGCTCGAAATCTGTGCGGTCCTCTTGTGTCCCACGGGGGTGCGGTAATCCTTGACCTTTTTCCAGGGTAGATTTCCCCTCGAGAATAGTAAACCAACGGAAGAACGTTGTAAAAGTCCTTTTCGACTACTCTCGCTTTTTCTTCTGGCTCTTCTCGCCCTGGGCAATTGTCCGCCCATCCAAACGTTATTCCAAACACGTAGAAATTAATACCTCAATCTCGTGATACAAACCAGTTTAAGCTTCAACCGTGAGACTTTTATGTTTTTTAGAGGGTATAGTGAGGATTTAATTTATTATTTTGATTAGAATTTTTCATAAAATTGATGATATCTTGGAAACTATAGAAATTTCAGGGAAAATACCTCAAATGAATTTTGTAGAGAATTAAATTTTCTATAAAAAAGGTTAGAGGTACTATTATCGTATCGCGAGCAGGTTTTGAGTTGTCGAGCAAAATGGAACAGTCGAATTTTGATTTAAACAAAGATGCCTTCCACAAAATTAATTGTAACTCTTAAACCATGCAAGATACGATAAAAATACCTGTATTAAATTTTGTAGATAATTTAATTTCATAAAAAAAAGGTTAGAAGTACTAATACCGTGTCTTCTAAAGTTTATGATATACAGAGGACGATAAAATTTCCAAATAAATTAATTCCTCACTCATTATAATCCCACTAGCTTCAATCTAGAGGTTATTCCTTATTATTCCTTTTATGGGGCGGTTTTTTTTATATATATGTTGTTTGATTAAAAATGAATAGATTGATGTAGATGTCATTCGTTGAAATAGGTTATTATGTTTTTGGTTTGGTTGGGTTCGCTGAAAAATGGGTCCATGCCCTCGAGATTTGAGAACCGCCGGGCGTTCTCTGTGGTGTCGGCAGGTCGGTAGGCCAGGTTATACCGTTGATGGACCAGAGCTAATCTAAAAATCGCCGGAACTTCACAATTATAGTAATTTACCAGCCGACAACAAGCTGTGTATACACACAAGCCTTGCCCTCATGATGGCATTAACGGCACGCTCTTTTCCCCTCGTATCATGTCTTCCCTCCTTCCCTTTCATTTTCTTTTCATCATTATCATCATGTCCCTCTTGTTCCGAATGTGTCTTTATGATCGAAACAGCCTGAGAAGTGTAAATTACACAGAACTCGTGCCCATTGGCATTATTAATCCCAAGAGTAAACAAGACAAAGTCAAAGGTTTCTATAAGAGAAAGTAAGAGTTCGAAGTTTGCAAGTTCGACGAAGTTTGCAGTGTGACAAAGGGGAAAACACATCGTTCAGGATATATACGCTAGTGAAGGAAGGAGAAGGGTGGGATGGGGGGAAGGATGCATGATGCCGCGCCGGCAATAAAGTTGGATGTGCGAGGCGTGTGGCGCGCACATGTGCCTTCGAGATAACCGCGCGCGCGCAAGGCGACGATGCGCGCGCTTCATATGTGGATAGGCGCGCCGGCGTCGTCGTCCATTTTGGCCCTTGTATACCGGTCCCACGCGCTTGCTTCGTGTCATCGACGTGTGACTCTATGCAACACACAACAATCATATAACCAGGGATCTTTGTGATGGTAGAAGCACTGGCGTGACATCCGGTTACGTACATGGTTTTTAAATAATTACTATGATGATTTTATGATGTTTTACAAAATGTAGGGTTTGAAAAACATTTTTTCATCAATGCACAGATTTTGGGGATTTACTTTTGTAGACATATCTCTGAAATCGTATGAAATACGATTAAATCAGTAGTGAAGCGGTAAAAGGAGATAAATCGAGATAACTTGTTCATTGAAATCTTTGACAAAATTGATTATATCTCGAGAATTATGTGAGATACGACAAAAATGCAAGAAACCTTTTTTGTAGAGAATTCAATTCCCTACAAAAAAGGTTAAATAAGATTTTTTCGTATCTCTCAAAGTTTTCGAGATATTTGTAAAAATGAAAGTGTCTAAAATTTTTCATAATTTTTCAGTTATCTTCTTTCACCACTTCACTACTGAATTATCCATGTATATATAAAGTAGAGTCGTGCCAACGAAAAAATACGCCGCAAACATTATATGTTATGTAAACACAACAAGCACAGATGGACCGATAATAGAGAAGAGCCGAGGATAGCGGCAATGAAAAATAGCCGGAATTCTTGAATAAATAACCCCTTCAAGGACAGTAGAGTGATTCTGTAAATAAAATCCATCAAACAAAAAATATAGGCAGACGCACGTGTCCATGGCGGACACTTATAAATACAATTAACGCAGACAAGTACAAGTACATACCATCCACAATGTATAACATGTGAATAAAGAAGATGAGCGTGAGGGCAAGGATGCCCGTAGTACCGCCACACTTGGCGACGCTTCTTCTCATCTTTCTTCCTCGTTGCTGCTGATGATACCGATCAGCGGATGTGACACCGACGGCCAAGGAAAAACATGCCGCGGGCCTTCAATATCGTCATTATGCAGTTGCGTCACTGTTTTTTGCTTCGGTAGACGACAATGCAAATAGAAAGCTCCGCTGACCCACCTCTCAGCCGAAAAATTACACGCCTACTCTCACACACACAACGACTCGTCACTAGTGATGATAAACGTCGTTGGCGCATTCGCGACTTACATCTCAATGTCTCTAGGCCTTCGGTCAATGACCGAGAGACAGCATGCAAACAGTCGTAGGTGTCTTAGGCCCTTTTGTTCCGATTGTCGAGAGAAAATTCTCCTTCTTCATGCAATCTCTCGAATAACCAAAAATTCCACTGCAATAACAGTGATGTTCGCTCCAATTGGCGATAAATCCGGCGCCATTTTCTGCGACGATAGGCGCTGCCTAGAGCTCAGTCAACAGTGAGTTAGGAATGAACAACAATTACATGGCCTGATGAAAAATTATGATCTCGTGATGTCAATCGGTCACCAACACTCGTCATTCTCTCGGACACTCGCTACTGTGGCCTGTGCGTCGAGGACAACACTCTACCGGAATCGTCAAGAGTCACGAGCCGCACAGCACCGCACAATACCTGCTGATGTGTGCTACCGATGATTCGTCACACGGCGCCATGACACTCGATGTCAGGTGGCCCGATGGATGCCCCCCCGCGAGACGAGAGAACAGCTCCGAGCGATTGTAGCGCCTCTCATGGCGACCACAGTAAACTTGAGAAATACATTTTGGGATAAGAACGTTAGAAAAAGCAGTAGGAGTAATCAAAAATCGCAAAAACTCGAAAGTCGTGGTCATCCCATTGGTCAGATTGAGATTCAATCGATTAATCGAGTCGACAGCCGAAGCGGGAAAATTCAAATGGATGCGCGCGCTTACGCGCGCGGGATCTCTAGTGTATGTACTATTTGTTTATTAAAAATACATTAACTTCATTTCTTTTCATTTATTTCGCTTTAAGTAAAACAATAGTTTTATTTTTTTTAGTATATCAGTACACATCATGAAAAATATAAGGAAACATTCTATTGTTAAGCGGTAAAAGGGGAGATAAGTCGATGAAAAAGTACATTTCATTGAAATTTTTCACAATATCTGTTATAGATCGGAAACTATGAGAGATAGAGCAAAAATGCATAGGACCTTTTTTGTGGAGAATTCAATTTTTTATAAAAAAGGACTGATGAAATTTTATCCTATCTTGTGTAGTTTGTGAGATATCTCGAAAAATTTGAATGAACGACGTCTTTCGAGAACGAAAATTTGTTAAAAATAAAATCAATTGTAACTCGAGAACTATGCATGATACAGGAAAAATGTATACAACCTTTTTTATAGAGAATTCAATTCTCGACAAAAATGATCTCATGCAATTTTATCGTATCTCTTATAGTTTCTGGGATATTTGAAAAAATGTATATTTCTAAGATTTTCAACACATTGTCGACTTATCTCGTTTTACCGCTTAATGACAGAATTATTTATATATAAAATTATATTTCGGAAGTACTCTGTAGAAAATACTGTAATAAAGTCCTATTCCTGCCTGTAATTATCATGATTGTATATGTATTGCATTAATGTCTTGAGTTGAATACTTTTAATTATCTAATAAATGCACGAAATGCATAGTTTGCATGTTCTCCTGAGTTATTGCTGCTATTATACCTGTGAAGGACTACTGCCCCATGTTCTTGACACTCCGATTCTCGACACTTTTTTACCAATTGTCTGGACGATGAAGCCAATTTTCTGTAGTTGATCGTGATCGAGAATTTTTCTGCCGTCGAAAATGTAAGCTGGCTTCGTCATTTCCGAGTAAATTTGTCTGTAGTCCAGTCCCTGACAAAAAAAAATTCATTCATTAATTAGGATTATTTTATTGCAGAATACTAAAGCTTTATTATAAATACTTACAATAAATTCATCCCACTCGGTGCATACGACTATGGCATGAGTATTTTTTGTCGCACTGTAAGCATCTGGATAAACACTAATTCGGTTTTTAATCTCTAGTGCACCAGCAGTCAAGTTTTCAATTATTTGAGCCGCTTGAACCTGAAAAGTAATTCATTAATATCTCAAAATATAATAATTTACAGAAAAAAGAAATTAACTTACCTTAGGATCATAAATGTGCAATACAGCACCTTCATCCAGCAGTTTCTTGGCCACATGAATGGCTGGAGATTCTCTGGTATCGCCAGTATTTTTTTTAAAAGCAAATCCCAATACTGCTATATGCTTATCCGTGACAGTATTAAAGAGTGACATGACAATCTTCGCAGAAAATCTAGATTTTTGATATTCATTCATGTCTATCACCTGCTGCCAATAAGCGGCGACTTCGGGAAGGTTTAAGCACTCACATATATACACAAGATTCAAGAGATCCTTTTGGAAGCACGAGCCTCCAAAACCAACGGAAGCTTGGAGGAACTTTGAGCCTATTCGTGAATCCAAGCCAACAGCACTCGCCACTTCCGAGACGTCAGCACCCGTGGCCTCGCACACTGCTGACAATGAGTTGATACTTGATATACGCTGTGCCAAAAAAGCGTTGGCAGCCTGAGGACGCAATTCACAAAATTAATCTACGATCATCGGTGCAAGATCAACAAATCTTACCAATTTCGAGAGCTCTGAGCTCCAAGTATTCGTTGTGAAGATCTTATCTCGTGGAATCCAGTGCTCATACACTTGGCAGAGTTCTTCTATGGCTGCTTGACCTTCTACGGAGTCTTCACCGCCAATTAAAACACGATCAGGATTCACTAGATTCTCGATGGCAGTTCCTTCGGCCAAGAATTCTGGATTTGATAGTATCTAAAAATATAAATAGTAATTTAAATTAATAGGTGTCGTGTATACGTAATTCTTCATGCCGTATTATCAATAATCGTTCATTGAACTCACCTGAAACGATACTCCAGGTTTATGATTTGCTCGAAGGATATGCATAATGCTCTCTGCTGCCCTAACTGGTACTGTGCTCTTTTCAACGACGATTTTATCGCTTGTTGCGACTTCTGCAATCATTCTTGCAGTATTCTCCACGTATTTTAAATCCGCTGCCCGTCCCTTTCCATTCCCAAAGGTTTTCGTCGGTGTATTGACTGAAATGAAAATCAAATCTGCTTCTTGGATAGCAGATTCGACATCAGTGGAATAAAACAGATTTTTCCCACGACATTTTTGCACCACCTCATCCAAGCCTGGCTCGTAAATCGGAAGCTTGTCTGAATTCCATTCGGCGATTTTTTCTTTATTCATATCAACGACAGTCACCCGGATGTCTGGACACTTTAGGGCTATCACACTGCATGTCGGACCACCCACGTAACCCGCTCCGATACCACATATCTTTCTTATCATCTTTTCGGGCATTTTGGCCTGAAATAGAAATGTCAATTAAGTAATGAAACATCTGATGAAAAGTGATAATTATTGGACATAGTGAATAGTAATTATTTAGTGAACAAATACCAGTAATGTATTGGAATGTCTATCACGTCTCGAAGGGGAGAGCAGACCAGCAGACAACACCGTTGACGTTGACAACTCAAAACTTTACAAAGTTATGGAGCTGTATGGAGCTAGAATGTGGAACTACATATATATATACATGTATGTATATATGTGCCACGTTATGGGCTTGCGTTTCTCAATGACCTACGACGTGTAATCACCCCACCAGCTAAAGTCACGATAAGGAACGATATTATAAATTATTAGAGGTCCCGCGCGCGCAGGCGCGCGCGTCCATTTGAATTTTCCCGCTTCGGTTGTCGATTCGATTAATCGAGGAGTCGCCTGGAAGACGGCATCCTCCACACACGTAATACAAGTCGCAAGTGCGCAATAACGATTAAAAACGGGTTAATTACCCAAAAAAAAAGAATAGTTGGCTGCCATAGCTGCGGCTAAAGGCCATATTGGTGTACTGTCGTTTTTATAAGAACCCAGAAATAGAGAGAGAGAAGAAGAAGATTCGATTAATCGATTGGATCTCAATCTGACCAATGGGATAGGTGACCACGACTTTCGAGTTATTTCTGCGATTTTTGACTACTTCATGGGCAACAAACAATGTTCCGTGTAAAATCGCGAGATTTTTTATGGTTATGTTTGTCACATCTGGAAAAACGAATTTATATGTGGTATTTATAACAAGAGTAAAAAAATAAATTCGACTATAGCTGCCAAGCAAGCCGGCTTTCATGAATTAGCAGTCTCGTGTGTTATAAAACAGCGTGACATTATTTAATTATGAAGCTTATCAAGCCCAATTGGGTTACACATGATGGTTAAGATTATTTACTAATGTTTTACTTTGAAAGCAATGTAAAATCTTTATTTATATATAATTTCGATGTTCTTTGTAGATTACCCAATATTTTCGGTGGATATACATCCCGATGGCAAGAGATTTGCTACAGGAGGCCAGGGTGAGCAACTACTACGTTTTTTTCTGCTGAGAAACATTCATGTTTATTATCTGTAACAATTGATGTAGAATGAAATAATTGCTGTGTCTTTATATGTCAACAGGTGGAGATTCTGGTAGAGTTGTAATATGGAACATGGAACCAATCAGCAATGAAGGCGCTGAGCTGGATCAGAATGTTCCAAAGATGCTGTGTCAATTGGACAACCATCTGGGTAAATAGTCCATATGATCAATATCTATGAATTCTTTTATTTATCCTTCCTATTTATTGCAGCTTGTGTAAATTGTGTCAGATGGAGTGCCAGCGGCCTTTTGGCCTCAGGAGGTGACGATAAAGTTATAATGATCTGGAGATTAGCCGGAGGAGCCGGTGGCAACACAATATTTGGTGGTAAAGCAGGAGTGGAGAATTGGCGTTGCATAGCTACATTAAGATGCCACGAAGGTGACGTACTGGATCTTGCTTGGGCACCTCACAGTCCATGGCTTGCATCAGCATCTGTCGACAATAGTGTGATCGTGTGGGATGCCTCAAAATTTCCCGCCATCGTAGCTATACTCAAGGGACACACTGGGCTTGTGAAGGGTGTCACGTGGGATCCAGTTGGAAAATATTTGGCTTCACAATCAGATGACAAAACACTGAGAGTTTGGCGAACGACAGATTGGGGCGAGGCTACACTTATTTCTGAGCCTTTTGAGGAATGCGGTGGTACAACTCACGTTTTACGACTGTCTTGGAGTCCTGATGGGCAATATTTAGTGTCAGCTCATGCAATGAATGGTGGAGGACCGACAGCTCAAATAATTGAACGTGATGGATGGACGCAGGATAAAGATTTCGTTGGCCACAGAAAAGCTGTTACGTGTGTAGTAAGTATCTTCTTATTCACTTTAGATCGTTATTGGAACAATAAATAATATATTTTAAATATTTTTAGAGATTTAATGGGAACATCTTGCAAAAGAAACAGCCTGGATCATCAAAACCCCAGCAGTATTGTTGTGTCGCGATAGGCTCACGAGATCGATCGCTCTCTGTGTGGTTAACGTCGCTGAAAAGGCCTCTTGTCGTTATTCACGAACTTTTCACACATTCTGTCCTTGATACCAGTTGGTCGCCCTGTGGCTTACGACTGGCAGCATGTTCTTGGGATGGAACTATTGCTTTCATTGAATTCACACAACGAGAGTTGGGTCAGCCCCTTGATCCTGCAGAACAAGTGAGTACATGATCATAAATATTTGGGTATTATTGTCTGCAATGTGTACGTGTGTATTTACGGACGATTCCTTATTACAGTGTAGTCTTCATGAGCGTTTATATGGCAAGCCATTAGTGCAAGGTGGTTGCACAGTGATGGAAGCTCCAGTTTTACTAAATTTAAAACCTCCAGCACCACCGACGCAGCCAGCCCCTACGGCGCAACCAGTGCCAAATGGTCTTTCCACATCGCAGCCTACGTTAACGACTCCAGTGAAAGGCCCTATCAATAAGCAAATTGAAACACGAACATCCGATGGTCGAAGACGAATTACTCCGATGTTTATACCACCACCACCGGATACAATGTAAGTACTTGAAACCCGAAAATGGATATTAATTGATGCCCGGTGATGAAACAAATATTGGAAGAAACTCGATTTCCTTTGAGAAGAAAATGTTTACTTGAAAAGAAAAGGAATTTAATGATAATATTCAATAAACTATCTTCTTAGTGCAAGTACACATTTTCTCTTCAAAATAAAAAAAAATTTAGTATAATCGGACTTGTAATGGAATTCGCTATTGTGATTCTTAAAGGGACACACCAGGAGGTACTGAAACCCCTTCTTTTAAAAGTACACCCACTTTTACAAGTACGTCACAAACAAAGAGTTCAATTGTTATTGAAAAACGGGACGACGTCGTGACACCAAATGTCACAACTACAGCAAATTTGGCTGCACCTTCGACGCCGACACCTGCGCTTACCTTGAAACGTCGTGAGCAAACAACGCCAAAACTACATCACACTTCTCAAGGCAAAAAACCTAAGCTAATATCAGAAAGAAGTGCTGGCGGACACGTTCTTCCTGCTCTCAAACCGCTGACCTCTTTGTCGCAGCAAGCAGCGCATTACGCAGTGACAGTGACGAATAATCAAAATCTCGCTCATTTACAAGTCTTCCGAGGTACTGATTCTGAGCCCACGTGGGATCTATATTTGGGCTATAGCGCGATCGCCCTCGCAGCTTCAGCTGCCGTAATAGTTGTAGCTCTAGAAGATGGAAGTGTTCATACATTTGATCCCGCTAAAGGATCAAGACCTGCCCCTCCTCTGGCTCCGCCTGCTCCGTTAGCTAAAGTCCACGCAGTCGGCAATGCGGTAATGGTCATATCGTGCTGCGGAGCCGTCCGCGTTTGGGAAATTGGTTGTTCCTCCCGGCTTATTGTCTCAACCTCTGCTAGTCACTTGGCAGCTTCCGGAGGCTCTCTGCTCTCCTGCACGTTGTACAATGGAATGCCACATTTGGGATTCACTAATGCAAGAGCATACATTTATAATAAAGAGATGGGTGAGTTTTGGTAATATATTCTGCGTTAATTACCAGGGCAGAACGCGATAATTTTATTTTATAATTTTTTCCGATAGGTACTTGGTTGTTAGTAGGTGATAGTCAGGACCCTGTATGGCGTTGGTCATCTCAGAGTGCCTCTACCGTTGCCGGAGGTCGCGTTCCTCGGGGCCCTCTGTCTTCTTTGCAGGAAGGATTGAATCGAACTGCTGGTGGTACTATGCCAAGCCCGAGACCACCTCACAATGGCCCGAGTGTCGTTTCCTATCTTGAACAACAGCTTTTAGCATCGAAAGCTCTTGGCAGTCCGCAGGAATACATACACTGGTTTATGGCCTTGATTTCGTTTTTGTTGACTCAAGGTACAGCATATTTAGTCACATGTGTTATGGCGGATATTTTAATGCTCCTTTTACTTTTAGAGGGGTTGGAGAGAAGATTGAGAATCATTTTGGACGATTTGATGGGGCCAAGTCACAGTTCCGCATCAAAAAGCGCATGGGATCCAATGATTCTCGGTATAAAAAAGCACAAGCTCCTGGCGGATGCCCTAGGAGTTATTGGCGGACACTTACGATGGCAACGACTGTACCTTGAGTATTCTGAACAACTAGAGACACTAAAGACCCAGGTTAATTAGCATGACTATGTAATAGGCATAGTAAGCTTCGTAATGTATTTTTATATAAAGAAAAAGCTTATAAGAAAATATATATATGTATATGTCGATATCATAATATATTGCTATCAAGAAGATTAATTGCAGTGTAATTATTTCCATGTATTCTATCAAAACCCCAAAAAATAAATCAAATTTGAAATAATTGAGTAGAAATTTAATATTTTTTTTTTTTGGCCACTTAAACATAAGTTATTTAAATTATCACACAAACCGGCAGCAGTGGACACCAGGTCGCTTATAACAATATATACATATACATATG
>JABSMT010039779.1:0-14661 GCA_018902335.1 Eumacrocentrus americanus
AAAAATTAATCTTTTTTTTGTAAATTTTCCTTTCATTTTTTTTTTTTAATTTCTGTGCAAGCTCAACTAATACCACCCTTCATCGCGTCTCCACCTTGCTCGCCCGGTCCAGCCACCGATGTTCATCATCGCGGCTTAATAATCGAGCGGCAATCAAGGGAAAGTCCCACTAGCCAACACATTTTTCTTGATAAGTACGTGAAAGTAATGCACGTTATCAAATGAATTGATGATAATAATGATGTTTAACAGGTCGTAATGATGGTGATAACTCACCTGGAGACAATGAAAATCCTAGGCAATCACAGCGGAACGGCGTGGCGATGCTGACATGGCGCCCTCCGATATGACTAGCTGGGTCAGTGAGCAAAGCCACCGTCCTACCTCGGGGGATTCGTCGCCTGGACTGCCGTCGTCGAGAGGTCCACAGCAACTCACACCGACTACCTGGTTGCTGGTGCGCTATTGATCTCGGCCCAGACACCCTACGATCCACGCAGACGCTTAACGCTGCCGCGTCGCTTTAGCAACGTGACGTCATTCACCATCCCTATGTACCCACGGGTTTCTCGGGCGAAATCCCGCCGTTCGTCTCACCCTATACCTACATACTAACTACGTACATACTACATACATATACATATACCCTCCTCTCAACGCCACGCATATATATATACTAACGCGCTCCCTTGGTATCGAATCATCGATGCTGCCTCTGCACGTCAGCTCACGATGGACCATCTAATCGGGAACGCCACCAACTGGACCATTGTTTATACAGGGAATCGCTCGACTCACGTTCCAAATGCCTCTCGTAGCAGATCAAATCAAACGACCGCTCGGGGAACTATTCGCTTGGTCGCTTCTCACGTCCCTCGACTCTATTCAATCTGAGATTTTATTTTATTTCATTAATATTATTAATTTTTTTCGGTGTGTCTATTATTTTTTTATGAACATTTCTTGGCGTAATGAAATGTACGCTAAAGTTTTTGTCGCTGAGAATTGATGATTGAGTTCGTTTTTCCTTCTTTTTTTTTTGTTGTACAGTTAGGGGTATTTGAGAACCCTCACGTGGATTACTTATGATTTCTAGTGTGGCTTACAACGTGCACACGTGCCACTTATTATATTTAACGAGGCTAAGCTCCACTAATTTTTGTGTGAGCGAAAAAAATGCTTATGCTGACTCTCGCTGTGTACAATTGAGAAATATGTAAAGATATATGCATTTTTTTTAATAGTAATGGAAAATATATTCATTTGTTTCAATACATAATTTGCTAATTAAGTAGTAATTAGTTGGATTAGAAAATAAATTATTGAAATAAATGAATTTTTTTTTTTTTAATAGGATTAATGATGACTGCTGAAGGTTGTTGAAAGAATTGATAGAGTCAAGTTTGTTGCTTGTTACAAAACCTTAGTATTAAAATATTCCAAGAAAACAATAAATAATTGTGATTAATCAATGATAAAATTAATTAATAGAAGATTCGGCAGTGTAACATGCTAGAATCGGCAGGTGCCTACATCACAATAATTATGTCAATTATGTGTATTAATGTATAGGGGATTATTCATTGATTCGATCATGAATTATACAAACATACGTTTACAAACGTCATTCTTGAATTTTTCTTTCATCTTTAAATAATTGTCATCACTTTTGTATCAATCAATCAGTTGTTCGTCGTTTTTTTTTACACATAACTGCAAGATACCTCGGCTAGAAAGATATATTATAATTTACATACAATTTGCGAGCTTGTACTCATACGTGTCAAGACGGATTTCGCGCAGATTACTAATTAATTAATTAATCTGTACACGTCATCATTTAATTTTGTTTATTGGTTTTTTTTTTTGCATTCTCAGAGATTAATAACTTTGTTCTACGTTTCATTTCTATCTGATTTCTTTTTTCCTATTTCATATTATTTTTTATTTCATGACTTTCGATTTTTTCATAATTACAGAAATATTATTCTTCTATTGTTGTCTCTGTTGCTTATGCCACACTATGGCTATGCAGCAACAGTTTATGAACACTTCAATCATGATCTTATACATAAAAAACGATGGGAGATGTCGCAGTGTATGAAATTTTACTGCGATTAGTTTGCAACGAACACACAGAGGTTTGGTAATTTAATTTACCACCTATAATCAATTATTATATCAGTCTATAATCCCAGGTAATCCAAGCATGAAGCGATCATGGATGATGCTTATATGGTGTTCTCTGTTTTTTCTCCATTGTATAGTCAAAAGCCAATAGAAACATCGAAATATCGAGTTTGATCGCGTTGAATTTTGTGGTTTCTGTTGCTATTGTTACTAAGTTAACACACCGATTTTTCCATTCAAAATGAATATTCACTCAATCTCAAAAAAGACAAAAAAAGAAGAAAAAAATTCTCCAATTAACAAAATTTTCAATCACCAGCAAAAAATCACTGTTCCTAAATAATCATGCTTCACTAGAAGGAAAAAAAAAAATATTTTAATTCGCAATAAACTTATCTAATAAGTCTTGACGATTTCAAAAATTCAATGAAATACCGTGACAATTTTCAACTAAATTAATGTATCCTAACTACAATTTTGACTGCACACTATAGCATCAGCTAATTATTTATCAATAATTAACATTATGTCACATATCCTCAACACTGAGGCAAATTTTAATAAAGAAAAGAAAAAAAGGAATTTTAGCTAAGAAAAATTTGGCCGAAATTTCTTAATGGTAATTACGATTAATTAACGACGATTAGGGAAGGGAAACTATGATTGTTCGCCATTTGACGGCCAGTGTCCTGAATTATTCCAATCCCAATCCTTTCCCTTGGGTCGAAATTTACTAGTACTTCCCGAATTATTCCAATCCCGATGAAAGAACTTTTTCTTGAAGTGATGTCGCTCAGGATCGGGTTGTCGTTGATATTTAAGTGGTACAGATGAACTGTTACTACTGCTAGACGTGTTTGGAGGTCGAGGACTTGTGGGGGATGGTGTGCGCGGTGGACCCAAAGCCTCGTCCGGCGAAGGTATTACTGGTGTTGGGCCTGTTGCAGCACTATCCGATCCTAGTCCACTGTCTGGACTTGTGTTGACACCTTCTGTCGATCTCCGACGTTTATCGAGTTCAGTTGACGCAAAAGCAACTAGCCTGTCGAAGCCAGAACTGATACGATCCTGCCAGTCTGTCTCTCCATCTGTAAAGCCAGCTTCATTTAGCATTCCAATGTCTTTCTACTTTCATTTTGTTCTTTTTTTTTATGGATATACAAGAACATATTTTCATAAAAATAAGCCATTACCCCTGCTGTAGCCATCGTTCTTTCTTAGGGACACAATAGAGAAACAATCTTGTTGCTGAAGGATATGAATTCATGCATTTTCTACGTTGAACTAAATACTGAGGAAGCGGTAATTACTTTATTGTATGTACTACAAAGAATATAGAGACAGCATTTTTCTATTATCGCCAATTATCACAATGGCTACCTTTGGCTCTAACGTTCAGGAATTATTGCCCATTTATCTGTCAATCCAACCGAAATTTTCAACTAATAATTGATTTATATATTTGACTGGATCAGATACTAAATTTAATCATTTTCGCATCAGTTGCTTGATGAGATTGGCTTATTTTCATGCAAATATGCAACTGATTGCAACCGAATTTAATAAAAATGATTATGTATGGCGTTAACAATCTGGTCCAAAGGTCCAAGATCGTGGATGAATATTATATAGAGCGTATTAATTGATCCTGAATGAATTTCAATTGTCTTAATGAAACAGAAAAAAATTTTGAAGAACCCCTGTGGGAACACTCACCAAGAAACCACGAACCAACCCAAAGGCAGCCATATTCTCTTATTTCTCCCTTTGATCGTCTCAATCACTAATAAAACAAGCCTCAGGGGGTTTTCGAAGGAGACTGAGTACGTGACAGAGCTAATCAACATACAGCTACAGTGCATCTAACAAATACAACCAACAATAACAAAAAAAAATAAATTACAAAGATCGCATACCAACTCCATGAGATACGGTACAGATTGACCAATAGATATTGTTGTCCAAAACCATTAATATAAGTACAAAAAAAAATCTAGAAGGGATGCAAAGTGAAAAAACCATCTAGTAAAAAAAGATTTCAAAGCATAAAAAGTAATAATAATCCAACTAAAAAAAAGGTATTAAGTAACAAGTATGTATAGTTATAATTCAAACAATCCAGAATAATTCAGAAGTATTTCAACGTCAAATATTTACGAAATTATTCGCGAATTATATCGTATCGTATGTATTATTTAGGCAATAGTTACAAGAAAAAAAAACAGCAAAACACCTTCAATTTATATATACTAGATATGTAGAAAAAAAAAACAGAAAAATTTGCACTGCTATATTGTATATAAAATATTAGTAATTTACATAAAAATGATCCGAGGGATAGGAATACTTACCATCATCACCAACTCCACTTCGTTGTCTCTGTGTTGTCATGTGAGGCTCATCGACAAGCGGTGTCGAAGTATTAGAGTGGGGCTCGACAAGAGGGCTCAGAGGTGGTCCACTTGTGCTTACTGAGGACATATTAGCCTCAGTTTTTACCGAAGTCGCTGACTGTAGCTGGAGAGGTGACGGTACTCGGCTGTCGTTACTACTGCGGCTATTATTACTGCTCGTGTAGCGTATGTATGGTTGATATCTGAGTACAAGAAAAATAACAAGGTAACATTAAAAAAAATTCACTGCACTGTGAAATCAAGTCAATAATAATACTGATATTTGTAGACGGTGTCATAACCTTCGATTATTGGAGGGATCATTTTTGCCACTATGATTATTTAGTATTCTCGCGTGTAACGACGCTGCCAGACCCTCGACAGGCAGCTCACCATTCGAAGAAGATGATTGCGATGGATGCAGTGATGCAACAGTCTGCACTTGACTCATCGGTGGTGTGGGATTGTCCGCAAAGTATGACTCGTGATACGGTTTGATATCAGCTCGAGGCAGTTGTACCGGTGTATACCTACCCAGAAAAGAAATTATTTAATTATTTCTCAAATTCTTCTATTATGTCTATAAGATAGAAAACATGCTCTAACTTCTAATCAATTGAATTAAATGGTAATAAACATTAAATTGTATTTATTCAGGTGCTGTATCACCTTATGAACGAATTTAAAAAAATTCTGTCGACTCACCTTTGCGGCTGAGTCGCCGGCGTAAATAAAACGGAAGAGCGTGAGGATGATGTCGTCGACGTTGAGGGTGCAGTAGACGTCGGAGCATAACTGGCAACGTGAGCCAGCGTCGCCAGTCCCGTTTCACCTTCTGCACTAGCAGGCCTACTAATTGGCGAATAGACAGCCTCTGGCCGAATCATCGCGCTCATATCCACCGCAGCATTTATAATAGACTGATTAGATATCTCAAGTGTCCTCTCAATCTCACCGCTCACAAGATCACCAATGGTCCGCGTGCCAAGCAATCCAGTCCCGCCGGATGCCACCCGACTGTCGTGACTCAATTGTCGTGAGTCAGAGACAGGAGGTCTGTCGGACGAAGACGACGTTGTCGTTGTGGTCATGTGCGAGGTGAGTCGCTCTTGGGATAAGTGTCGTCGAAGAGCCAGCTTCGCCGGTGACACCTGTGTGTAATCAGGAGTTGATACATTTTGGGCCAACGTCGAACGCTTTCGATTTTCGGGTTCACTTGGCTGTGGAGGCTGCTGTAACTGCGAAGCATGCAGAGGTTGCTGCTGCTGTTGCTGTTTATTTCGATTTTGTTGATCCTCATTCAAAACACTAGTTATAATACTCTTGAGTCTATCCTCGAAATTGGCAACTCTCGGCGGTTCCTGAACTGTTCTATTAACTGATTCCCTCGAATTTCCTGGTGATTGAATTGCGCTCGTCGCGGATGTAAAATTGAAATTAGCCTGGGGCAGTCGCGCTCGAGGACTCGTTGTCGTTCCACCGGTGGAGTTATGTCTATTGGGAATTCGACCTGCCTCTATTTGACGACCCGTTTCCAAGATCTTTTGGGCCAGTATCTCGGGATTGTTTTCCTGAATCTTCCCGATATCAGGCACGTCTGGCCACTCTTGGGATCTTGAACGTCCCTCGCGATTTTTACGTGCCAAACTGCTGCTTTTGCCATTTTGCTGGGAATGATGATGTGCATGTTTACTTACGACGACTTCACGTTGTTGTTGAGCAATTGCTGCTGCCTGTTTCTCACTCGTGGCTCGTTCCAACACATTCAACTCGTGTTCTAGCTTCGATACCTGACAGATCAATTAACAATTATCATTAATTATTATGATAATCATAGCTTATATGTTAGGTCAAAGACCCTCAAGTAATTTAGTTAGATAAAATTCTTTTAGTTATTTGGATTGATAAAAATAGTTTTTACCTGAGAGTGGAGCTTCTTTCGTTGTGACAGTGTCGTAGATATCTCCTTGAGTATGTAATCCTGCGAGAGAGTTTGTGGAGGATTTGTGATACTGTTGCCACTGTACTTCTCTTCAAGCTCCTGATGCCTGACTGCAGTCAGTCGTGTTTGTTCAGTTTCCATTGACGAAACTTGTGCCTGCAATTTGCTCGCCTTTGCCTGCAGCTGCTTATGCCTTAGGACAATCTCCTTGGCTTTTGCGAGTAAATCACCAGGTGACGTGGCATTAATGCCTAATTCAGTCATTCTTGCTTTCAAAAGGGCCACACTGTCGTCAATTAGTACTTTTATCTGTTTCTCCAATTGTGCTGCACGTGATTGTAACTTTGAATTTCGTTCCCTCTCCTTGGCCAAGTCTGTGTTCACTGATGCTTTGTAGGCTGGTGTCCTCATCGATTCCAGCATAACCATAAATTGGTCCCTGCGAAGAATAAATAATGAACGGATATTAATATTTTATTATACCATTAATGAAAGATAAAAAAATCAAGTTAGTTAGTTACCTGTACAGATCAAGGAGAATCTGAAGTGCATACGGTGTTGCTGCAGGCGCTACTGGTATACTGAGCTCTTCGTGAACTACAGTTGAGTGTGACTGTAACGACAAAGACAGTGAGGAAAGATGTTGATCAACACAGCCTGGAGCAGGAGGTAATTTCTTCCCAATTGCTTGTGGGGACGTGCTTAACAGTGTTTGACTGTGAAGAAGATCCAGTCCAGAAATATTAATAGTTTTCTTGGGTTTAGCCTTCTTCACTCCTCGACCACGTTGTCGACCTCGAGCTGACGGTACTCTTGGAATATTTGCGCCCACTTTTCTATTCAACTTTCTACGAATTTTCGATGGTTGTCGACGTGACTTTATATTGTCATCCAAATCTGAATCACTGTTGGTTCCCAATCGTTCAGAATTATTCGGACTTTCAAGCTGTCGTGACAGATCTCTCTTTGCTCGATCACCCCTGTCGCCTCTATTAGATAACTTACTACTATTGCTGGCAGTGTTACTTATCACAGAATCAGAATTTTCAAGATCTGGCCCGCCTAGCCTGTTATTCTTCAGACGGAGAAAATAACGCTCCAATTTCGTACGGTCGATTACGTGGAGGTAGTAGGAAACTGGCTTGCCAGTCCACGAAACGGAGCCCTTCAAGGGTGTCATCTCGGAAACATGCATTATTGTTCCAATATCTGCATGAAATTGATTATTTTTTTATTTAATACGAATGAATAACTCTTCAGAATGGCACACTACTCTTTGAAGTTTATTATTGCTGATTTTTTTCTTGGTGAATTGTAGCATTTAAGATATTAAATGAATTTTTCATTTTAGTTTAAAGACTACTGTAAGTGTTTAAAAAAAACTTCTTCACATTGAATCAAATGTTTTATGGTGAAAAATAAATGCAGTATGGCCATTCTACAATTAATTTTATTGGTTAAATGGCAAGTACGTACCACTAAGATTGCGGTCTGTTATCCGAAAGTTCAGAGGACAGAACGACTTGGATGAAACAATTCGTGCACCATCACGTAGATCAGCAAAGCGCTCCTTCAACTGATGATCCACGGTGGGTCCAAATGCAAAATTATTTACAAAAACTATTGTTGCACTAGTGATACTCTCTCGATGTTCATCAGCCAAAAAATCGCCCTTCACAATACGATATTCACCACATCGTTTACCATACCAATTTAACCATCTTCGAAAATTTGTTTCCATGCTCTGTACATTTCAAAGAAAAAATTCATTAAGTCACGTAATTGATACTATGTTATTAATATTATTATTATTAATTCAAAATTATTGAACACAATCGTTTTAATTACCTGTGCATAACGTGAAGGCACATCAGCTCTTTCAACACCCAAAGAGATCTTGCAGAGAGTTGCTGCAGCCATTTGAAGAACAACCTGCCCAACTCCAGAACCAAGATCAATAAAAACATCGTCCTCAGTCACATCAATTTGGTCGATCATTTGACAGACAAGTTCATAGCTCGTTTCCCCGTAAACCTCAGGTGAGAAAGGCTCATATTGGTTTAGCTTATCAGGCTCAACTACAGCTTGATTATACGTCTGTTGAAGTATATGACGAAGTAAACCCCTAGTCGGTCGTTTATTCAATCTCTGAAATGGTAAACTCGTGCCTTTTTCCTAAATAAACATTAAAACAATAAAATAATCCCCCTCGACAATAAAAAGCCAACAACGAAAAATGCATAAAAAATTCCCTTGTACACTCACCAGCTGTACCAGACTGTCAATTGCCCTGTTAAAACGATCACAAAGGCCTTTCATGCTCTCATAATCTCTGGTATCATAATTCTGAAGAATATTATTCTCTAGTGGTAGTTTAAGATCCGGCAAATCATCGCAAACCCATCTCATAGTCTCAACCACATCCAATGCTCCATCATGACGATCCTGTAAACAAAAATAACCTCATGATGATTCTAAATCCAAGGTAAACATTATCTGTGTCATGAACACACTTGACTCAAGACACACTGTAAAATTGCTCATGTTAAGTGGAAAAACCTGCTTCAAAGTTCCGATTATGAAATACATCACTAACGGGAAATCTTGGCACATTTATATTGAAACTTTTTAATTCAACAATAGAGAATTAAATAAACTAAATTGTTGTGTCCTTGAGGATACTTATAGACAATAAAAATACGAATAAAAGTCATCGGAAAAACTGTAGAAAAAAAAATGATCACTCACAGAACCCGATCCAGAGGTGAGTGGCCACTGGTAAATGATGGGCTCCGCTCCCGCTGGTGAATGTAATCGTAGCTCCATGACTCTTCCAGACCCTCGGGGCACTTGATCAACGTGCTGAACCAAAAATTCTCAAGGCAAGTGCTTCCTGAGTGACGTAATAACACTGAGAATTCGTGTTGACGAGTCGCTCGTGCACTAGGATGCCACAGTCACGTAGACGACGCGCGGGGATCCCCCCCGCTCCGCTTTCCCGAACATCAAGCAACAGAGAAAACGTACCTCAGGACTTTGACGCCACGTTATCGAGTCACCAACGTTTGTCACGACGATATTGTCGCAACGACGAGAGTTCGCAACAATGAAAATTGATGGGAAAACACAAAGCCTATACGAAGCACACGATGAAAAACACCAGCGGAGAATTTTGCTTTGGGGGGGATGACGACATCAAAACATGGCGTCATGCCTCGGCCACCATCTCCGGGCTCTCTTCGTGTGTGCCAATGTACGTCCTTGCGCATGCGCAACATCAGCCATTGAACCTGATGAGCGCCCTGTGCACACAACACACTATTCCATTTGGGAACGAGGGAATGAAAAGAAAAAAAGAAAAAAACGAATGAAAATAGAAATATTTTCACTGTTATGTATATATATTTTGGAATCACAACAGAGCGCACGTATTTACTAATATAAAATGGCGGCTTTTGAGGTTGGACTGAAGGCGGTAAACTTGAAAAGAGCATCGACTTCCGCCCCTGAAGAATGACTACTCGATGACCAAATGGAGAGTGAACACCTCCCATTCGTATAATAATACTACAATACAGAAGATATGTGGCCATTATTGTTGTTATTGAAGGGGGACTTTAAATGCATACGTGCACTTTGTCACGCATTCAGGTGGAGACGTATGATACGCATGATTTCGACGATAAAAAATGTATTTTCATTGATTACGACATTGTAAAGAGATTTATTGATTGAATTATTTCGATATCTATGATGATTAAAAGTATATCGGGAGATATAAGATGATTTATGTATATTTTTAAACAAATAAATGAGGTTATGTGATTCTAAAATGTAAGTTTGACCTACATAACCTCAAAAATATGCATTATTTTTTATATTTATTGCAAGAATGTCATCCAATTAACTTGTACATTGTTTAATTCTCCGTATGAACATAATTATTTTTTAAAAGACCCGCCGTCCTTCCCTCACTAATCTGCTTTATCTTCCGATGGTGAATGCCTGAAATTTAATTTAACCGCTTCGACACTTGTGACGCTTCCCATTGCTTTTGCGATAAAAAAACCAAGGTACACGACAATATGGACGCTTGATAGAGGCATCTGACTGTCAAAAGTCACCTCAAAAATCTGTTATATACTTATATTATAGTGGGAGTAAATCTACGCCCTCGATTTCGGTGAAATTATCCGAATTCAGGTGCAAAAATGTTGACCGCAGCGGCCAGTACAATGTCTAACAACACTGGAGGATCCTACAGTAATGATAGACCCTCTGGTGCTGCAGGAGAACCTGAACTGGCGACTGATTTAATTTCCGGAGGCTTTTTTCATTCAGACTACAAAAAGTAACTCTTTTTTATTTATTTTGCTAGCTTTAGAAATATTTATAACATTGTACTAGTGTTAAAGCTCTTTGGCATTGTCAATTAATACATAACATCTGTCTCTGCATTGATATTACTCCAAGAAAGATATCTTCTAATAATTTTTCTTTAATTCATTGCAGACATGAAGATTTAAAACAAATGTTAGATAGCAATAAAGATGGACTGAAGCTGGAAGCTATGAAACGCATTATAGGGGTACGTTATCTTATAAATTAATAAGAAAGTATTTAATGTAATTAATGTGAAAAACATTACTAACATTTCTACTCAATTAAATGGTTTTTACTGCAAAATTCATCCGTTATTAAGTATAAAAATGTTCCATTATCCTTTTAGATGGTTGCCAAGGGTAGAGATGCATCAGACCTCTTTCCAGCAGTCGTAAAGAACGTCGTGTCAAAGAATATCGAAGTTAAGAAATTAGTCTACGTCTATTTGGTGAGATATGCTGAAGATCAGCAGGATCTTGCTCTCTTATCAATCTCGACATTTCAAAGAGCACTGAAAGATCCTAATCAATTAATTCGAGCCAGTGCTCTGAGAGTACTTTCGAGCATACGAGTTCCCATGATTGTTCCTATTGTAATGTTAGCAATCAAAGACTCTGCCAGTGACATGTCGCCATACGTACGAAAAACAGCTGCACACGCAATCCCTAAATTGTATTCTCTGGATGCTGAGCAAAAAGATGAATTGATTAGTGTCTTAGAGAAATTATTATCAGACAAAACAACGCTGGTAGTTGGATCTGCTGTAATGGCTTTTGAAGAAGTTTGTCCTGAACGAATAGATCTTATTCACAAGAATTATCGTAAATTGTGCAATCTATTGGTGGACGTCGATGAATGGGGACAAGTTGTCATTGTTAATATGCTCACTCGATATGCAAGAACTCAATTTGTCAATCCTAATCTGGACGTAAGTGTTATTGACCATTTTTTTTAATTCGATAGAATGAAAAGGATAAAACAAATGTATGACTTGTTAATTTATTTGACAGGACATAGAGGAGAATGAAAATCGACCATTCTATGACTCTGATTCTGATTCATCGAATGTAAAGAAGACAAAATTTTCCCTGGATGCTGATCATCGATTATTACTGCGAAATACAAAGCCTCTCTTACAAAGTCGTAATGCATCTGTAGTAATGGCTGTAGCTCAACTTTATCATCATGTGGCACCTCGTAGTGAAGTGATGGTTGCTGCCAAGGCGTTGATTAGACTGTTGAGGAGCCACAGAGAAGTCCAGAGTATAGTCCTCAACTGTATTGCCAGTATATCAATTACGAGAAAGGTAACGTAAGTATTGCGAACTTGCGCAAAATAATTAGGTCTTAAAACTTTTATTATCAAAGAAAGACCACGTATTATCACTGAAGAAAAAAAATGTATTTCTATTTATAGGGCATGTTTGAACCATTCCTCAAGTCGTTCTTTGTCAGGACGTCTGATCCAACGCATATTAAACTATTAAAGTTAGATATTTTAACGAATTTGGCAACGGAAACAAGCATTGGCGTGATTCTGAGGGAATTCCAGACATATATTTCTAATAATGATAAGGAATTTGTTGGTGCGAGCATCCAAGCTATTGGCAGATGTGCAAGTAACATAAAAGAGGTCACAGACACGTGTCTAAATGGATTAGTTTCGTTATTGAGTAATCGAGATGGTGAGTAAACTAGAATAAAACTTAGCTTTATTTTACTCTTTACATAATACTAATAAACACGTTGAACCTGTACAGAAGTCGTCGTGGCTGAGAGTGTCGTCGTGATAAAGAAACTACTGCAGACTCAACCGAATGAGCATAAAGAAATAATTGCTCACATGGCGAAATTAATGGATTTTATAACAGTACCACAAGCAAGAGCATCGATTCTGTGGCTTCTCGGTGAATATTCAGATCGTGTGCCTAAAATAGCGCCAGATGTCCTCAGGAAAATGGCGAAGAGTTTTGTAAATGAGAAGGATATAGTAAAACTACAGATACTGAACTTGGCAGTGAAATTATGCCTGAATAATCCTGAACAGACTAAGTTATTTTGTCAGTATGTCTTTCAACTGGCAAAGTACGATCAGAATTACGATATAAGAGATCGAGCACGTTTCCTTCGACACTTTATCTTTGATGATGAAGATAACTCTGAGAAAAAACTTTCGCAGTATGCAAAAAAAATATTTTTTGCTCCAAAACCTGCACCAACTCTTTCGTCCAGAGAAAAGGGCTCGCAGTATCAATTAGGCACACTGTCACATTACCTGGACATGCCTTGTGCTGGATATCGACCATTGCCAGACTTTCCTGAAGTCGCGCCTAATCCATCTGTCAGAGATGTGGCAGAGCCTGTGTCTGCTCATGAACTTCG
This sequence comes from Eumacrocentrus americanus, assembly GCA_018902335.1. Lineage (NCBI taxonomy): Eukaryota > Metazoa > Arthropoda > Insecta > Hymenoptera > Braconidae > Eumacrocentrus > Eumacrocentrus americanus. Next base: position 13,231 of record JABSMT010039779.1, read on the forward strand.
AGACAAGCGACATCATGGAAGAAAGGAGAAGAAAATAAAGGAAAAGTCATTTTACAGCGAGGATGAAAGCACTCCTGCTGATGGTGAGTGAATTAAATGCAATTTCCTGTATACAGATAGGAAAATAAAAATTTATGAATAATTGTTTCAGAATCCGAAGATGAGACTTCTGAGACTTCATCAAGCGACTCCTCAGACTCAGACGACAGCAATTCATCGGATTACACATCAGAGTCAGAGAAATCAGATCGTAGATCCACGAGAAAGGCAAAAACTATTGTAAAATCAGAAAGCTCTAACAGTGAATCAGATTCTGAGGATTCAGAATCAGAAGAAGAAAGTGATTCTTCAGCTAGTGAGTCTGTAACGAAGAAATCCAATACAATCGTTAATGTTCCACAACAAAATGCTAAAGCCAAGCCCAAAAGCAGCCTCGATTTACTGCTAGAACTAGACGATGGTGAGCATCAGTACAGTTATCCTGAACTCTTGAATAATAAAATTCTATTACAAAATTAATTTATTTTATTTCAGTGCTACCGATGACTCCTATTATGACTCCAAGTCTAGGAGGATTTTTAACACCAATGAATGCAAGTCTTGTCAATGGTGTGACAGAGGTTTCACCATCTTTTACAACAATTCGTAGAGCAGAGCTTTTAAATAAAATAACTGGACGTGGTTTAAAAGTGGAGTCACGATTCACCAGATGCCAACACTTGGTCAGCTCAGCCTTAGTCAGTGTAGAATTGGCATTTACAAATGAAGCGAATGAGTCAATTACTAATATTAGAGTTGGCAATAAGAACCTATCGTCTGGAATGTTTCTACACGATTTCTCACCAATCTCTGTGCTACAATCGAACATGACTATTTCCTCGACTCTTGGAGTAAATTTTAACGACTCTACACAACCAGCAAACTTCAATATTGATTTTACGATAGGCGACGAAACACACTCATCTCCAGTGAATTTAAGAGCTCCCATTGGAGAGATTATACGAGCAGTACAGCTTCCAGAAGCTATGTTTATTGCTGAAAAAGAGAAATTAAAAGGCATGAATGAGCACAGTACAAAAGTAGCATTTTTGGGCAATAAAAAAGATCTGTCGCAAAGAATCCTTGAGGCTGCCAATCTTGCAATTATTTCCAATGAAAATAATATCGTTAGGTAAGAAAAGAAATTTTATTATATTTTTTTTTCTAATGATTAAAGGTTTACTAAATTAACTGTTTAAATTTTTTTGTAGATTTGCAGCTCATACATTGACATCAAAGTCTCTGGCTCTAGTGACGATAAAAATATTGGATAATCAACAGATTGAGATACATGTCAATTGTGAGAAAATGGTGATAGGATCTATGTTATTGAATGAGATTAAGGGACATTTGCAGTAAGCATGATGACATTTGAAAGTTATAAAATTTATT
>JABSMT010039890.1:0-14659 GCA_018902335.1 Eumacrocentrus americanus
TATATATATATATGTACATTCGATAACCCGACAAGATAAAAACAGCATTAATCGGGCCTCTAACGAGCCTCTCGAGGTCGAGTTGCCTTGACCCGTGACGAATCGTTTAGATCGACGAAAGCGATACTGTCACCAAACTTCACTTACTTCATCACGAAAAATCACTTTCCGTGTGCTGTTGAAATAAGTTTGTTCAGGGCAATGCATTATCTGTAATTTATTTTAACACATCTTTCAAACAAAGTTATCACTAGATAAAAAAAATAATTAATTGTTAAAAGGAAAAATACTTAGTAAATTAAAATACATTTTAGAGATAATAGGGGCAGTATACAGAGTTCCCCTAACTTCACTGCTGGGCTATATATATAAATCCTTGGCCTTGACTTCACCTACGCCTTATCAACGTCAAAGAGGCTGCGGTAGTTGGCGTAACCATGTGTGCAGTCGATGATTTGCTGTCAAGAACGACCTTTAGCCGCAGCCGAGGTTCACTCGTCTTGGGAACGTGATCATGAATAGCGTGTGGTGTACGGAGAGGCGCGTGCTCGGCGCGAAATGTCAATCTGACCCTCATACCGGCGTATCAAACTAATCGAGGAAATACTCGGCTGTATACCTACACATTTATGTATACATCAATCTACTGTTCTTATCTAATCTCGTGTCTGATAATAATTAAAACGCGAACGTTCCATACCGTGTGGCACATTCACGTCATCGACGTCGAGGAATACAAGTGAATTTTATTTTTGTCGCCGTCTGCAGACATGTCGAGAAGCAAGACAAAATAATTGATGTCATGAGTGAATTACTGGCGCGATTGATGTCATGTTTTATTCGTGCAAAATATTGAATTTCTAGTGCATTCAGATTGAGTGAATCGTGAAGAGAAGTGTATTCGCGGTTGGAATTAAATAAAAAAGAGATTTCGGAGGCGACGGATAAAATTAATTTCTGATTCCTCGTGCATCAATGCGCCCAAAGTAGCGGACCATGAAAATCACATAGTGCGATCAATGGCGTGAGGTCGTACAATCGTTGAATAATTTTGAATAATGAAAACGCGGCAAATGAGCCAAAGTGAAATCGTTCGCGATGCAAATGGGTCGCCCAAGCGTACATAGTAGTATCTATTCGTACAACCAGGCAGGACTGCTCTACATTCAGACCACGTAGGCACCTCATTGGAATAGAATGATAATAGGCCGGGTGTGAGAGTGCAAGTAGCACTATTCTCAAGCTGTCATATAAAAGACAAACTGTCGCGTTCCTCTGCGAAGTATCTTCAATTTATTTTTTTTTCTTGTACAACGATAACAAAATAGTCAACAGAGATAAAGAGATTTAGATAAATGATCAAGGTATACGTATACTTGACCTATCAGTGGTGGTTCTAATGCAATCGCAATCGCGGGAAAAATTAGCGTACTTCGGTTAACGAGAGACGAAGAGTTTCATTTTCCGGTTACCCATTAGAGCGACCAATTAGGTCGGGCTAGGAGAATAATTAGCAATAGACTATGACGGGCCACTCGCTTTCTATTTCCCTTGCGTGTCAACGGGCAATTAATTTTCATTTTGCTCTCCAAAGACGCGACGCTTCTTGAAAACTAGTTTTTTATTATTATTATTTTTTTTTTCTTATCTTTGTTGCTTGTAAGAGGTCTGGAGAATACGAATTGATGCGCGCAATGAAGAGGAGAGCAATATTATCGGAAGAGCGTAATTCCTCCTTCGAGGAGGATGCAACCCCTCGGCGAACTTGTTGTCGCGCAGTATACATACATATAAGAGCTACTATATATGTACCGTGGCAAAATCGACCCGACCTCCATTACCCCAGCACTCGATGAAATAACTACCATTAGCTGCAATTTAATAACCTCGCGTCGGTGAAAATGTAGAGGCGGGTCGTCGCATTCGGATACTAATGGACGTGATATAATATTTCTCAGGACTATCGGTACAAAAAATAATAATAATAATAAATAAAGAGAACTCGACTTTCCGCGTCGCATTGTTGTCATTCGCTCCTTTCAGTCGCTTATTCCACGACTCTTTAGACCTTTCGACAATTACCGACCTCGGCGCGTATTGTGTCCTCTCCCTGAATGAGAACGAGGACAGAAATGTCTCCAGGAATAAGAAAAAAATACACACACATATATATATATATATATCGTCTAACTAATGGCAAAAGGGCGTATCCGCCATAATTAACGACATTTTATGGTCTGTTGGAAAATAATTTTAAAAAAATTTTGAATTTTGACTCAACCATACATTTTTTGGTAAAGAAAAGTATCATTAGATCGACATATAATCGAATAAAATAAATAATCGAGCGGATACCCCCTTTTGGCATTAGCTAACTTTCCGATTTTTAAGGGAAAGAAAAGTATAGCTAAATCGACTTAAAATCGTTTAAAACGAATAATAAGAAATCACCAAATATTAAAAAAGGAGCATACGCCCTTTTGCCATTAGTTAGAGGATATATATAAATTTCTGTTTAAGAAAAAATAAAATGAAATTCTGGGCCAATTCTTCCGGTAGTCTCCTTTTCTTTTCTCATGTTCTTCGATAAGCAATCTACGTCTCTCAGTGAGCGTGACGCTTCGCTGAGAACCTCCAGCCCGCGTCGTGAATGGCCCGTAGAATGATTCGTAACCATAGTCCCCCCATTGTAGGTGAAGTATGATCTTGGGACCGCCGTTGTGGGGCCATTGTCTTCAAGTCTGACGCGCGGCGCTTCTTCCTAAAGATTGACCAGTCTTCCTCAGCCCATCAGTTGACGCGGTGTGATGTGTGTCTTCACTTTGTCCATTCATCTCCTTCTAAATGAAAAATTTGAATATAAAAATAAAGTGTAGAATAATGTGATGGAATACGTGAACATTGAGGCAAAATAAATAAATAAATCACATTCACCATGTCGCGCGTATTGTCCTCGGCGAGATGTCGTGAACCGATTTTCCCTCTCGTGGAAGATCTGGAGTGTAGCCCAGAATGGATGGGTCTCACGTGCGACATCAATAATCTCGAGCGGATGAAATCACGAGGAAGGATCAGGGGTGTGAAACCTGAGGACATTGCAACTACGTCGCACCGTGGACAGTTGATAAACAGACGTCCTATGTCAGAGGTCACCGAGCCCAGTCTTGTCTATGTCCACCTGACGACCACCAACGAGAATCTTCACCTAAAATCATCGTCGAGAGTGAGGGATAATGATCAACGATGGAGTTGGAGGCCATGCACCGAGTTCGAGAGGAGTTATTTTCACGACAACAATGCAACTGACATTGATAAAGCACTCGCCAGAGGCGAGAGTCGTCGATCGTATCGAGAAAGTGCTGAGGATTGCGATCGACTGGAGATAGAGGTAGAAAATGGTGTGAGCAAAGGCTCAGCAGGAGGATCAGTAGTCCGCATGGATTCACCAAGTTTTCATGATAAAAGAAGCCATAGTGGTGGTGTTGGTGGATCCTCCTCGCATGAGGTTGATAAGCCCGCTGATATCTTATTTCGTCCTGGATCAGACGAGTTTCGTGGCAGCAGAGAGAGACTCCACGAGATATTTGAGCACAACAGGCTTTTGAGACGACGCTTCTTCGCCGATATGCCGGATAGCGGCGACGAGCCAAAGGACTTTCCATGCAAAGGCATGTGTGGTCAGATAGAGATGATCAAATGCCGTGTGGAGATGCCAGTAAAACACATCAGTGGATTTGGTAGCACAGAAACTCTAACCAGCCAGAGCAATCAATCAGGTGCTAGCAGTACAAATGGACGAAAGTCTGCTAGTGTGGATTTTGAACATTCACGAGAGTCCACTATCTTTGACGATTGCAAAGTCCCGGAAGGTCTCCTGTCACCCATTGACATCAAGGCCCAGTCCAATGGATTATCAGTCGTGCGAGACGTCAATCGATCTCCCATCGAGACTGTCTCGTTTGAGTACCGTCATTTGCCTTCCCAGTCACTTGCACGGGTTTCGAATTACACGGACAATCGATCCAAGTCTAGAGAACGTCTCGGGGATTCTGGATTACCGACAATCCAAACGGTGGATTACGAAGATTGCTACGGAGGAGACATTGAGGAAAAGTTCTTTGCGACTTACGTGAGAATTCAAGACTCGCCTAATACTACTCAGACGGCGGATGTATCTTTAAGAGAGAAACGTAACAGACCAGAGCCTCTTGATCTTGCTGGTGTGAACAGAACATATAGCGAAATTCATGAGCAAGAACGAAGGATGATGAAGAATTATACGGTCGAGGTTACGCCTCTCCGGCAAGATGATGACGAGCAAAGTCGTTGTGTTAACTTGACGGTTCTTGAGAACGAGCGGAACTCCAGTAAAAATCTCAACGACCAAGACGACATCAAGTGCTCACTGAGGGCCAGTAAGAGTCTACTTGAACTACCAACCAAGTCAAAGTCGTCCAGCTTGGCAACAAAAATAAATATTCTCTCTGAGAGGAAAAGGACTAATAAGTCTTGCAGTGACTTGTCCATGGTGGAGGACCTGCGATCGCCTCAGCTCGTCAATAGCTTCAGTAATTCGATGATGGACCTGCACGTACACGAACCACACCAGGGTGAACGCTCTCGCCAGTTCAACGAGGACGACGTAGATGCAGATCGCGGAAAGTCAATTGGCTCGTCGACTCCCGGAACCGGAACCACGCTTCCATTGGTCTACGGACCAATCCCGTACAGTCAGTAGTTTAAATATTCACGAGAATTCAATACAAACTCTATACCTCCGAGCCACTGAATACCTACAATGATGAGGAAGCTATAAATTATTTTTTTTATGTATTATTTATTTCATTTTTAATGCTTACTAGTCGTCGAAACAGCAATGGAATACCTGAAGCAAGAAGCGCACGCGTGCTCTTATGTATAGACCACAAACAGATCCGATTACTCATGCTTTCAGTCATGTTAAGCTAAGACCGAAGCACACTCGTTTTAATCTCCATAATATTTCTGTTTATATTGTCAATTGAAAATTGAGAATTTGAATATCTTGAATTAATTTATTCGGCTGTGTAATTAGTGCCAGTGAAAAAAAGATACTTGCAAATATAAAGCTGATGTAATCACCGTATCGTGAATGCCGTAAGACTAATGTTTCATTCAGGAGCCCAACGTTTTCACTGGCAAATGCGGAAAACTTTGCTTTTTATGTTCCCATCGGACATGATATAATGGTATAATCTTAAAGCCGAGTTAAGTCCTGTGTGATGTATTACGTAATACACAATGAAGCAAGGACGTGAGTCATGGCCCGGTGTCTGCTTGCATACTCTGGTGCACTGTCCAAAGAAATTAAAAATGTATTTGAGCAATCGTTTAAGCAGTATCGTATTTAAAACTTAAAAAAATGAAACGTCTTCTACGGATTATTGATAGGTGTCGTAATTGAATGTGCCACAACGTAAAAGGGGAAATACTGTGAACGTAAATGAAATTATGTTTTCGCTGAGTCGAAAGAAGCCATGGGAATACATACACTCGGCAGCTAAATGCGTTAAGTAATTATATGCTAGTCGGTTAACTGGGTTGTGCAAATACAATTCAACGTTTTCCTGATTAAACTCTTCTGGGTGAATAATTTTTTTTATACGCTGCAATAATTCAATGAACCTTCTTCTCCTCCGATTTATTCTCAATCTTGTTAATGGAGAGTGAAAAGTGTAGCCATGGAAAAAATATTAATGAGCAACTTTTCCTTTCTTTCGACAGAATCACCCAGACGATATGTGGAGGGTGAGGTGACGATTCACTATCGTTCTCCTGTTCGCACGGAAGCAAAGGAGATTCTCAGCGAGGAGGAACTGGCGCGACGAAGTGCCGAGAACATGCGTCGTGTCTATCAGGAAGAGCGACGTCGGAAGTATCTTCAGGAACTGCACGACATAGATTCACGCCGTCACACAGATAACTTTATGTAAGTCACTCCTCCCTTTCCCTGACTAGTTCCAGACTTGGTAATTTATTTTATTTTAAATTTTTATCATGATATAGACCGTCACAGAAGTCACCCATACCTCTGAACCGTTACGATGACTTCCTGGACGACCTCAGCTATCGAAGCAGATCTCAGGAACAAACTCCAGAGCCTCGACTTGTCGCACGAGCTATGTACAACTTTGTTGGTCAGACATCACGCGAATTGTCGTTCCGTCGAGGAGATATAATTCTCATACGTCGACAGATTGACAAGAACTGGTATGAGGGCGAACACAATGCCATGGTCGGGCTCTTTCCTCTCAATTACATTGAGGTAACTGACATCATGAGTCGAATTGACCAAATTCTATTATTGTGATGATATAAACGTTTTAAACGCGATTATATTGTTTTATTTTTGTTATTGATTAAGATTCTTCCTTACGATGGAGCGAGATCGACTCCGAAGAAACCGTACGAGGGCCAAGCTCGGGCCAAATTCAATTTTATAGCACAAACGAACCTTGAGTTATCTTTGGCAAAGGGCGAACTAGTTGTGCTCACGAGGAGGGTCGATGACAATTGGTTTGAGGGACGAATTGGTAATAAGAAGGGCATTTTTCCTGTTACCTATGTTGAAATCATCGTTGAACCTGGACAACATAGACCAGGTGAGCTATTTCATTCTTAAAAAGTATTAAATTCACCTGGAATTCAATAGAAATAAAATTGTTATTGTATAAAAAACAATGATAATTTTTCTTTAGAAACGCCCGTGTCAAGCAAGCCAGTTGCCTCTCCTGCAGCTCACAGCATGCTCTCAAATGGAACTGCCAGTGGAAAATTGAGTATGGGACCTCATCACTATACACCCTCAATACCAGTCAAGACAAGCACAACTGAACCCCAGTACATTTCACTGGTATATATATCCATTTATTTTTACCAAAAACTCTTGCTTCTGGTCGCACATAATTCTGTCAAGTTTGATGAGTGTATTGGAAATTAGTTAATGAATAATTTGGGTTTGCAGCCACGCATTGGTGTCACTGAACGGAACAAATTGCACGTTGCACCTGTCAACGAAACGTTGCACATCGATACGCACTCGGATACAATACCGTGAGTTTTTAAAGTAGTTAATCAATGAACAGAACGATCTTATTCACATTTATTTATATCAGAAATTTGATATTTTTCAGGTATCGTGCCCTATACAATTACAGACCACAGAACGAGGACGAGCTGGAATTAAAGGAAGGCGACACGGTTTACGTAATGGAGAAGTGCGACGACGGCTGGTACGTTGGCTCAAGCCAAAGGACTGGCTACTTCGGCACCTTCCCAGGCAATTACGTCGAACGTTTGTGAGAGGCGGCGAAGCCCCGATGGGCAGATCGCACGACAAAACATCGGACAGCGAGAAGTGTCGCTATCGTTTTACCAAAGGATGAATCACTACGAAAGATCGAATATCGTTGCTAAATTTGAAGTCACTATCCGTTGCTCGAGAAGGTGTATTGTCTCAATCCTGAAGGCAATTTTGTCAAAGGTCTTCCACGACAGTTAAAGTAGTGGTATGGAAAATTTTCAAAGCTTCATTCGTGGCGTAGCATACACCAAAAAATAACATAGGTCTAAGTTGATAAATTAGGCTAACGTGTAATTAGTGTACAATAGCAGTTAATTATTTATTATTGTTCATAGATTAATCCATCCGAAAAGAAAATGTAGCGTTAATCGATGCCAAATCATGAGCATCATGTCTGTTGCAACTAGTTTCATAAACGAGTCAACTAATATACATAGTCAGTTGATAAAGAGCAGTTTGCAATGATTTCCTATCGATATTATACTGTTGAATGAACGAAATGTGTATAGCAATGAATGTTCTCATCTTGAATATCTCGTTACCATATACCAAAATATATAACGATCGTTAATAACTCACGAATTATCGAAGACGATGAAAGATACATATATCCAAGCTTCCTCAGACATATGAAACGTGTTCTTCGATCTTCAAGATCCTTTATACTTTGTGGCACTGACTCATGAAACACCCACTATCGCTTATATGAAGCGATAAAAAAATAAAGAAAATACATTACATTATTTATCAATTGTTACAAACGTTTTTGCTAATATAAAATATCAGGCCGTGCATATAACAATTATGATTGCGAGTTTGCCTCCAAATTCATATTTTTGTAAACATTATTTATACATAAGCTTATATAGTTATTAGCAAGATATAGAGAGACATTGTAATATAAATACTAGCAACGTAAAAGATAAAAAAAATCCTAATACTGTTTGAATTTTAATAGGCCTCAGATGGCTTTGAGATTTTATCGAAGTGGTACTATATTATATCCTTAAAGGGTTCTTTAGTATGGCACGTGAGTCAATGATCTCTCGCCTAATCGTCTTATCGGACATGTTAGTTCATGAATTGACAATACACTCGGGGTTTTACGGTAATAATTTGTAAATTAAATCGGTATCAATTGCGATTATATATTATTCAAAGTAGGCACACTGATGATAAACAAACGACAAAGATCGAATGGCAAAATGTTTATACAATATAAATACTGTTATTATATTCGATTCAGCGATTCCCAAACATATCCTAATGATATTAATACATTTAACAGCAGTAAATTGATAAGTAACAAATTTATTTTCAATGAAATCATGATTGCAATCTTCAATTACTCTAATCAGCTATTTTATCAATTATAATAAGAGTAAAATACATGAAACAGTCATTGTCAAACAAGGGTCTTTAATTTAATGATTTATTCATTACCATGCTATTATAATGTTGCATTAAAATAGCAGTAACGTTGTCATTATGCATTGTACAATTTGGATGAAAATAAAACCTAGCATATTGCTATCTACGATCATTAAGTCACTGTAATTGTTAAGTTTTTTCCTGCAGACAAGCTCGACAACAGTGTCTTTGGAATCCAGGAATTCGACAATACTTTTTCAAACTGGGAACAATACAATAATGACTCTTGTCTCTCCGACAGAACGTTTCACAACCGGAATACCTGCGTCCGTGGCCTCTGCAGGGTCGCAATTCATCCGGTGTACTCGTACCGTCGCAATCAAAGAGACTTTCTCCCTCTGGAGACACGCAACGAGCCATTCGTGATTGCACGCCTCGACCACAGCTCCGAGTACACTGCAAGAGATTAGACACACGAATGAAGAGATAATGATTTCTACGGCAGAAAACCACTTACTGAGGACCAGTCTGTAAATATCCAATTGCCCCGACATGGGGTTTTATTACAGGCTCGTTGATTCTCTGGCTGACTGTGCTTTTTGCAAATATTCGGCGGCAACATCAATCGATAAACGACGTTTTCATTATCCGTCGTTACTTCGTTATCGGAAAATGATGAATGCATGCAGTAAATCTGCCTCTGTTGAATACCATGAACTCCGCATGTTTTTGTACAACCTTCCCAGGGGCCTGCAATCCATTTGAATTGACAACTGCCAAGCAGGAAGTGTATACCATTATTTTTTTGATTGATGAAGCCTTTATCATAATTATGTAAATCAAATTCTAATCGTTACCTGAATGTATTGCATTTCTCTACTCCTTGCAGGGGTTTTGTCGCTAGTGTACATTTTTTTCTGTTCTCAATTCTGCCTGTTTGGTCATTTTTGCAAGCAGTAGTACGATGACGTACTCCACCACCGCAAGTAACTGAGCATGGACTCCAGCCTCCAAGAGACCATGAATATGTACTAGTTTCGTTTTCCTCTCCACGATCAGTGATGCATCTAAAATTTACGAATACTGTAGAGCCACGTTTCACTTCGTACTGTGACACTTTCAACTAAAAAATAACAATCCATCAATCATAATTTACAAAACAATTGTATTAAATCGATCAAAAGCTACAAAAAGACTCTTACCGAGATCACAACCTCGGCTAGCGTTGGTCCCCGCCCCCAAATTCTGTATACATCATGAATTTTCTGCACTTTGAATGCTGTTCCTTCTATTATCAGAATTGAACCATTGCCATCCGATTCGAAATTCGTCACGTCAAATTTACGTCTGCGGCCATCACGGAGCACAAGCTTAATGCTTTCGCTTCTCAGCGGCGATGGAATCATTTCAACTTCAACAGAGACGTCAAAAGATAATGGGGGTACTCTTGCAACTCTGATGTTCGCTGTAAAATAAAATAAAATATGGCAATTTCAATAGGCAGTATAATTGACTTATCTTTGCTGTTATTCCAAAGATTTCACTATCCGCAGGGACTATGACAATCAAGTTCAGTAATCTCTTGCCTCCAGCCATCTAGAAGTCGAGAGCTCAAAGTTAGGCCACATTCGACCCCAACTCTAATGTTCACGTTTCGCATTAAACTTTACCAGAACTTTGCGAGATGTTACACGGATGCTTGCGCATCGTATCTGAAAATTCCATTATTGCAAGATCGATAACTCCATCGTACCTCGTCGGATCTTCCGTTGAAACTTATTACTGATACTGATACACGTGGAATTGTCACCGTCACATATTCCACAAGTATCGAGACGTTTCCCTGAGTTCAATATGTGGTCGCAGCCCATTGGATAGCATTTGCCCTGAATGCAAATATTTGTAGAGCTATAAGAACATAGGGTGCCATCAAGAAGGAAGTCATTGCTGATGTAAACTCGGCCAGTCTCTGCATTCCTACATGTCAATCGACATTTGAGACTCTCGTCATCCATTTCATGAGGCAACCAGGCCATTCGATACTTCCCTGATATTTTGTCAACGCCAACGAGATTCGAGAGTTGAGCACACTGCTCTCTTCTGAGGTCAGTCATGGAGGAGCATCGACTTTGCTCGCAAATCGCGAAATCTTTGCTGCTACCTTTACAGTCACTTCCTCCATAACTAGGTCTGCAAGAGAGATTTATCGTAAATGAATTGTAAAGTCTTGTTTAACATCAGAATCTAAACAAATAGACCTTACCTAGGATTGCTACACTGACGAAAGCGAAGACGAACACCAATTCCACAAGATGTAGAGCACTTACTCCATGAACTCCATTCATTCCACCCGCCATCCCTTGGATTATTCATCAAGGGACCAAGTTGAAATATACTTCGGTCGATTGGCTCGCAGTATCCATTGACACACCACTATAGAAACAATTCCTCGTAGTATTCATGCGATTTGCTTCAATTGTCATCTATTCAAACGCTTTATGGTAATACCTTGTCTTTGCCACACGGTGTCCCCTCTAGTGGTGGCCCTTTTTTTGTTTTACATACTTGATGTGCACTCTTGTGACCACACCACAAGTGGGAACACAGTCCCGGGAGATCAAAGCTTCTGCAGAGTTCATAGCCCTCGCCAAACTCCATACGACACTGCTCATCCATTGTGAAAGTGTCATGTAGGATTGCTTTTAGATGAGTGGCGTTATCGACGTCCGGGGAGTTATTTAAACATTTCCATTTTCTAGAAATAATAGCACAGTTAAATAGCAATAACATAAAAAACTATAGAACTGTGAAAAAGCATTTTACTTGGCTCGATGATGAAACTCTTCTTTGGAGCATGAAGACCAGTGAAATCGATGAAAGGTCGCAGCAACCATGGGTGCCATAACACTCCCCATGGAAGCTTCTCTTCCGCAGGAATTATTCGCAGTTTCGTCACCATCATGGGTCAGTCCTAAACTGATGGAGGACACGAAAGATAAGATAGAAGGTGTGAAAGTGGAGAAAGAGCAGTAAAAGTCCGTAAACAATGGATATACCCACATGTGGGCGAGCTCATGAGCGATAATAAAGGCACTTGTCAGACCCTCGTCACGATTGAGGGCGCAGGACCTTGATGGGTCACAAGCACCAGAAACTGGTGCGTAGCCCGATGGTCCACCAATGTCCAATCTCGTCAGCCAAACTGCCACATCGTGACTCTCGTTGCTCGACGAAAGTACTTGGCGATTCCACTTGTTGACATTTTCCAGAGACTTTCTGGCATTTCCTTGTCGCACCTAGTAATAACAAAATCCTTAGTTGACAAAGTCAATTATTTAATTGCAGTAACTAAAATATTTCCTCACCATTCCATCCTTTTTCTCAACGTAGAAGACCATTCGAGTGATGACGAGAGTCAGGTTGGCTTCGAGGGAAGGATCTTTGTAGATTGCGCTGACCTACATCATAAAAGATGCCAAGATAATGCTGAAGCTAACTGGCTCATGAAGAGATGACGGTTATCTTGCTACTACTCACGATGTTGAGGAGAGCAAGAACATACTGCTGTACTCGCTCACCATGAAAGTCTATCACCGAATAATCAACAGCTATTCCAAGCTCAAGCCATCGTGCTGGGTGCGACGTTCCCATTTCTGCTGTTGTAGCAGTTTTTTCTAGAAAAAAAAGTTTTTTTTGTTATAAGCTTTTATCTATGTTTCATTGTGAGTCAAACAAATAGATGATATCTTTGAAGTCACAGCGTTTGATAACGTTGACAATGAACTACAAAGCTCCATGCCCTCCAGGTACTCAAAGGGATACCCGTATTGATCGCATAAATATCGGTTACGATTGAATATTCATCGCTCACTGGGAAGCTCAGATCTTATCCACATCCGCTCGGAAAAGTAGTTTAGGCTCTTTGAATCTCCATGTTGATATTCATCAGGTTCCCTCTCCACATTCGTTGGTCCAATATCTTCGTCTAAGTTGAAGGTATCGCCTGTTAAATTGTACAACTTTTTTATAATGTGCATTGATGAGTCTCTTTTCACTTTTTTAGAATTATTTGATTCCATGTCATTCGTCATCTCCAATTTGCTTTCTTGGAGAATGTGACTGCCGTTAGTAGTTGGATGTACTGCAAAGCTTCTATTGCCAAGTTGAAAGAATACATAGAAATTGTCTCCACAGATAGTCATGATGACTAGAGAATTATCATTGTCCTGAACCTGACCATGGAGAGCTTCACAATTCTCCTGAGCCATCGGGGTAGGTATCATTGAGGCATTAAGTGATACCCAACTTATTGTGAAATTAGAAGCAACTAATAGATGATTATTGAATTGAGTTTTTAGGATCCAATTTCCTATTGAAACGTGCACTTCACTACTTGCGTCAGTCCATCTTCGTGGACGGATCTCTGTGTGTTTTAGAATTTTTGGAGTCAGAAAACTATAATTGATAAGTTGTAGATTGTTTTGAAATTCTCTATCAATTGATTTAGCTAGTACAAGTGTTAAATAAATAATTGTGAGAAAAAATGACCAGGGTTTTAATTTATTCATAATGCAATAATCATCATTAAATATATAGCAGTTCACTGTATCAATTATTTGTATCCACAGGAATACATTGTTTTTGGCTCACTATAAACTTTTAGAAATATAATAATAATGTAGAGAATAACGAGTGAACTCTACAAGCGTCGTTGACGATTATTCACGCGAACACAGAATAACGAACACACGTATTACTTAATTGGTTTGTCGAGGGTTCTCGTCGTGACGGACGTACTAACTGCAACTGGCGTCCACATGGTGCATTCTCACTATATACAAATGTGAATGCATTCCTGGCACTTTGACGCTCGCAAAAAGTATGCAAGAACGTCGACTGCAGTCAAGTGGTTCTAATAATGGTAGCTTTGTATGATACATTTCAACTATGGAAGCAGTTGCAGATTATTTACTTCACTAACTGTCAGACATTATATTCTTTTTTGACATTGTGTTTAATTTTCACACAAATAATATTCAATTACAAATAATATTCAATTTATTCGTTGATTTTATTGATACTGGCTGGATTATGTGAATAAATTGGCTTCTCGTCACTATTATTCGACAGGGAAGACACTTCGGAATCCCTATTAGAAGCTTGGAATCGTGCACCGTACTGATACGACTGTTGAGGATATTGCGACCCGCCACCCATATTCGAGGGATAAATACTCATTGCCTCATGAGGCTGAGAAGCAGTTGAAAGAGATTGGCCGGACGTAAAAAAGCCAGTCGGACTGTTTGACGGGGATCCACCTGACGATGGATAGGAATGAGAATGAGTCATATTAGGTTGACCTGGTGATGGATAAGTACTAGAACTGCTGGATGATTGGCCAGGATAAGACGCACCACTATTCGAAGATTGGGAATGTGATGAATAAGAACCGGGACTACTTGGAGATTGACCAGGTGATGGATAAGAACTGGGGCTACTTGAAGATTGACCAGGTGATGGATAGGAACCAGGGCTACTGGGTGAATGTCCAGGCGATGGGTAGGCACTGGGGCTACTGGGATATTCACCATTTGATGGATAAGGGCTCGAGCCACTCGAAGGCTGGCCATATAGAGAATAGGGGCTCGGAGTGGAGGATACAGGTGATGGATAGGAGCTAGGAAGTTGGCTTGGATGACTGCCATGCGATGAGTAGGGTGTAGAGGAGCTTGGAGGTGGACTAAGAGTGGGATAGGGACTGTATTCGGTTGAAGAAGGTGAGGATGGAGTGTAAGAGCCATAACCGTTTGAAGGTGACTGACCAGGGATTTGATAAGGACTGGAAGTCATCGAAGGAGACTGACCAGGAATTTGATAAGGACTGGGAGTCATAGAAGGAGACTGACCAGGAATTTGATAAGGGCTTGGCGTCATCGATGGAGATTG
>JABSMT010039891.1:0-26707 GCA_018902335.1 Eumacrocentrus americanus
TTTTAAAGTTTTATAATTTTAATTTTCGATTTTTTTAATTGTACCTTGAGAGTGTGCTGATCAAGAGCATCGACTCGAACAGAACTTGGTGGGCCTGATGGAGCCTCCTCAGCAGTGATGATAGTAACAGTATCTGAAGGATCTGAGGTTCCAATTTCATTTTCAGCGACAATTCGAAGATGATAGGTAGTTGCAGGCCTGAGATTAAAAACACCAGCGACGTTTTGTTGAGACGCAGGAACTAGCACTCGATCGATATCAGTTTCCCAGGATCCTTTGCTCATTTTGTACTCGATGATGTATCGTTTGATGGGACTATTTCCGTCGTAGGGTGCTGCCCAGGACAATTGGACCGATCTGCCTGACTTGTCCAATACTTTCAGACCATAGGGCACCTCAGGAACCTCTGTAAACAAAATTCGTTTAGTCTCCATATCTTAATAAATTAATTTTTCTATTTCGATCCATGTTTTAGTTCGGTATACACCTTGAACGATCATGTTGATGCTGGTGTCATCACTTCCAAAGGCATTAGTAGCAACGCAGGTAAACAATGCAGAGTCACTCCTCTCAGTTCTCTTGATGCTCAGATCAGCTAGGACACCATTGGCAAGAATCTCCTCTCGGATTGTGTAACGGGAGTCGCTCTTCGGGTCCAATCGTTTGTTGTTCATGTTCCACAAGATGCCAATCGGTTTCTCGCCCTGTGCCTCACACTGCAGCACCGCTGGCTCGCCACGACGAGCAGTCTGATTGCGCAGTTTGATTTCAAAGTGTGGTGGTGCTGCGGAAATCATTTATATTAATCAATCAGTTATTTCACTACGTTTAATTACACTATTATTTAATTAATGAAACAAGTTTTACCTTGAACTGAGATAAGGATAACCGCTGACAATCCTGAACCAATTCCATTAACAGCTTCACACAGATAGTATCCTTCATTGGTCTTCTGGATGTTATTGATAGACAGAGTGCCATCTTCAACGCTGATGTCAGGATTGTTGAGTTTCAAGTCAGTATAATCGCCCGGAGTATCCCCTGGAAAATTATTCATTACAAATTTAATGATTATTGAAGATTCTTAGTTTGATGGATACTAAATTAATTATTGGAGACAATAACTCACCAGCAGCTCTCTTCCATGTGACCTGAGGCTTGGGGAATCCGTCAGCCTTGCATTCAACTCGTGCATCTGATCCTTGAGCGAATGCTTTGTCAGTGGGCTCCAGGATCCAACGTGGTGGCACTGTTGCAGAAGACAATACGTTAGTTTTGGCTACTTCACGTCCTATCTCAAGAACTGCTATCGAGAGTGAGTCATCCCGTGATTATTCGAGACCAAACAAATATAAAAAACTATGTGTTTCTTCACTTATGTTTGGAGTCGAAACACAATCCTCCAGTCGTCGCCGAATTCTTTGAGCAAGGATAAACTCAATAGAACTAGTATCATGATACAACAATGGTTGATATACGACCAGACGATCATGTTCACAGGTTGCTCTTATCGCTTTTGTCACGTGCCCACACAAAGCGTTTTATTTGCTCTCGCTAATAAACAATCCATTAATGAGCATGCATTCTACTGAAACCAACGAGTACCCAGATAATGAATTAACTAGTATACCTACTGCAAGGCCACAGCTGATACTGCTCTGAAGGAGCTCAAATAACCATGCATGAAATTTATGAGCTTTTTCTTTATGTACTCGTTGAAGTGGCTTCATGCTTCACCATAAGGACTGCTTCTAAAATGTTCTTTTCTCACTAAAAAACCATGCATCTTTACGACAGGTATCTACGAAACGAAAAGATGAGACGTGTGGTGAGGGTAGAGGCGAAGTTTGGTCAGGGATGTGCAATGTGTATAATCAGGGACCAAGGAATAAGAAGGTCAATGACAAATATGTTGGCTAAGGACATGGGGATGAATCGACTCCGCGTATGACGACGAGAAGCGCAAGAACCGGGCGAAAGCCTGATCAAGAACGAGCGATTTACTGGCGCATGAAAAAAATGGGTCTGAAGACAGAGAGTGGACCCAACCATGATGATTCTGATGATCAATGGCTATAGAAGACATGGAACGATGTGTGCCTAATCTACGAATATCACTTAGCCAAGTCATGAAGAAGCCTGGGATTACTTTCTCGATGCATATAAAATACCTTACACGCAGGATTCGTTCAATTTTATTTATACTCGTCACGAAAAGCCGGGGTAGCGCATCAGCGTGTGCCAGGCCCTCCTCTGAGAAAAAAATACGGAGACAGAGACGTGTATAAAAATATAGATAGAAGGTAAAGAGTGAAAAATAGTCGAGCACAAGAAAAACAAGGGAAGAGTATGATACTGGCTGAGGGCTAATTAGCAGCGATGTAGGTCTTGGCCGAAGTGGGTGGTTGACTTAGGCAAAATTAACGATCATATACAGCATTTTTTTTCGTTTCACTCTGCAGGCAGGGCAAAATAGACAGACGCTCGTTTATAAATATGTAGGTATGTACGCAACGAGATGCACTGAGGTATGTATATGGCAACAGTCGTCCCAGTGACGCTCTAAACATCTTCAGGGAGGATATAAATATAATATTAAGCTCAATGTTTCAGCTCCAATCATCGTTGCAGAAAGCCCGGCTTGGTTTGAAAGTGCGATGCAGACGAATAAGAAGCTGCTTTTATTTTTCATCAGACTGGTTTCTTTTCTTTCTTTTTTTTTTTGTTAAATTCTTTTTTAGAATATTTTTGTCGTTTCGCTCTAACCGTGAACACTCAATGTGGCTTCGTGGACGGTCTTTCCTGAGGGATTCGAGGCGATACAGGCATACGTGCCAGCGTGCCGCGACATCACGGGCTCGATCAGTAGAATGCTAGTACGTGGCCCGAGCTTTCCAATGTTGTGTGGCAAGGACATGGACATTGGCTTCCCGTCAAGGGTCCAGGTGATCTCGATTGGTGTGTCTCCAACTGGGACCATGCAGGCCAACTGAGCTGCCTGGCCATCATAGATTGGTTGGTCTCCAAAGTCGAATGGACTGATCCTAGGCAGGACTGCAATTCAACACAATGACAGAGACAAGTCTCTTCCAACTTTATCTCTTCTCTTTAGGTCACTGGCTCCATTCAGGTTTCGAGTCTCTTGTGTGGCGCGAACCGGAAAGCAAGAACAGGAGGAGGCAGGAACTGGGACGCAGTTGGTGTTGTATCTTCCCTTGATCTACCAGTTTAGCAGAGAAAGTTTTATTACAAAATATTTATATCAACGAGTGTCGAAGCCAAAATTCGATTTGTCTCTCTGTTACTGTTCTTTTTTCTTTTTCAATTTCAACAAACTCTACTGCAATAAATATTGGTAAAATGTGTTTTGGTGTCACCGACGTACGCAAGCACAAATATTAATCAATTACCCTACCGAAGGAAAGACTGATTGATACAGATACATTCATAGACTGCTTTCAAGTATACATTAATACATTTCATCAACCGTTTAAGTATCAATTACCAAAATAAACAAAGCTCATCGCGACTGTTTTGATATAAGTACCGTTGACTTTAAGGTGGGCACTGTGCCTAGCACGACCAGCTGGATTGTCCGCGACGCAAGCATACTCTCCAGCGTGTTCACCTCTCACTGCTGGAATTGTCAAAGCGGAGACCCGGTCGCCGAGAGAAGTGATCTTGACACCTTCACCGACCTCTAAGTGACGTCCCTCAAATAGCCATCTAAGTGAAATAGGCGTGTCGCCCTTGACGACAGCACACTGAACGATTATCAGGTCACCGGAGTTGGTCTCGTCGAAGGAAAAGGGCTGGAGATGTGGAACGACTGCGGACAACGTTACAATATTGGATTTTAAAATTCGCGTGAAACGTCAAGATAACGTTCCATTCCTGGTGCTGGACCACGTCCTGATGGTTCATGGAGGTCCAGTCTATGGGAGTGTGTCAAAAGCATTTGGGTTGGAAGGAAGAACAAATAAATGCTACACAAAAAATGAAAACATCAGGTATGACAAACTGAAGAGACAATTTATGAAGGTGTCGACGGAAGCGTGTTGTAAAGCACACCATTGACTATGAGATCGGCGGAGAGTTCGTGCCTTCCAGCAAGATTTTCAGCGATACAAGTGTAGGTCCCAGCATGTGCTGCTTGGACTGATCCTATGCTCAGTATGGCACCCCTTCCACCTAGATCCAAAACGGCTATTCCTGAGTGAGGTGATATCGCATGACCATTTAGTGTCCAGCGAAGCTTCAAAGGTGGATCGCCCTCAGTCACTGCACAAGGCACCGTGACTACTTGACCTGAGTTAAGTGGCTCCTCGCCGAATGAGAATGGCAATAATTTTGGAATAACTGCAATTAGAAAAAGAAACCAGAGATTCACACGTCTTTCATTCTTTTCTCTTATCTTCTGTCACCCTGTTCATGTCTTTCTATTTCTGCAGCGTCGTCATTCAGAGTCATTGATCTTCCATGCTGATGGGACAGGAGAAGCTGAAGGTAGAGGGTGATTGATGGACTGGAGTTGGTGATGAGATTGGCAAGTGTACCATTGACATCCAGGACTGCAGAATGGGAACTGGTGCCAGCGGCGTTGGAGGCGACGCACGTGTACTCGCCAGCGTGCCTCGCTGCAACTGCATCAATAGTCAACTGCTTGACACGTTTGCCTGAGTCAGAGACAATGATGTCCGGTCGATCAAGTCCTACAGGACGACTGTCAAACATCCAGGTGATCTCCAAGGGAAAGTCTCCTTTGCTAACTGCACACTGAATCGACGCAAGGTCGCCAGCATTCACGGGCTCGTCTCCAAAGCTCAGAGGCAAAATCTGCGGGGCGACTGTGAGAGACAGTTTAATTGAAAGGTTTTTCAGGGAATTTGAAGTCAAAAGGGTTTAACAGAATCAAGATTGATTCAATGGTCGGCTTTAAATCATGATGAACATAGGATAAAACGTCTCATCGTTTTCGTCTGCAGTGTCTGACATCAACATCAACTAATTTCTAAGTATGTACCATTGACTGCGAGCGCGGCAGAGCGACTGGTGGAGCCAGCCTGGTTGCTTGCCTCACAGCTGTACTCTCCAGCGTGCTGTGCTGTCACAGCATCGATGCTCAACAGAGAAATCATTTTTCCAGTTTTTGTTATCGCCACATCTGGGTGACTGTAACGCGTAATCGGTTCACCGTTGAGACTCCAACGAATCTCGATAGGTTGATCGCCTTTGAGGACGCTACACATCGCAGAGACCTGCTCGCCCCAGTTGGCAGGTTCCTCGCCAATGGAAAAAGGTGCTATCTGCGGGGCGACTGAAAAGTTTGATCAACGCAGAGCTTAAGTCATCAAGGAAATGGTTGTAAAGGTCCTGAGGACATTAGGATAGAGACAGGACACACGTGTCAACATCTTGAACGACTATCGGTTGTTGGTGTACCATTGACAGCTAGCACAGCAGTGTGACTGGTCGCTCCAGCCTTGTTTGACGCGGTACAGGTATACTCTCCCGAGTGTCTTGCGGCGACATTATCAATCGCCAGGATACTGTGACGCTTGCCACCAGTAACGGCGATGTCAGTGCGATGTTGAGTCAGAGGCTCGCCATTAAATGCCCAACCGATATCCAGCGGAAGATCGCCCTTGGAGATCGAGCACGTAACCGAGACCGCATCGCCCGAATTCGAGGGCTCATCACCGAACGCGAATGGGAGGATCTGTGGGATAACTAAGAGCTTGGCGTAACGCACGTTGCTATGAATCAGAAGCGAAACTTAAGAACTAATTAAATCGATTGTCTCTGCGTCCCAGGCTCCATCTAAATAAACAAAAGGCCTAATAGTCTAGATCTAGGTCTAATAAATTAGGATTGGACATTGTGATCATGATGATGATTAGCGGTTAAACACAAAAAGGTGCATTGGCTTGGTGTAGTGGCGTGCATCACTGATTCCTCAGATTTGACAACAAATTAGACACGCGTTATAGACAAACAAAAATTGATAGATAACTAAACAAAATAAAGAACTTGGTGCTGGTACCATTAACTGCTAGTGTTGTCGAATGACTGACGTTGCCAGCCCGATTGGTCGCCAGACAAGTGTACTCGCCCGCGTGTCTTGCCGCGACAGACTCTATGCTGATGGCACTCATGTGTTTATTGATTCTTGTTATCGCGATATCTGGATCATCAGCGTCTATGGACTTGTCATTGTGACGCCAGACAATCTCCACGGGAAAGTCTCCCTTTACGATCGAGCACGTAGCTGACACCATGTCACCCCAGTTTGCTGGACCGTCGCTCATCGAAAATGGGCCTATCTGTGGCGCGACTAGAAGACCAACGTTTTTGTTTTGTAAAAAATGACATTGATAAGTGGACTTGTCTGGGGGACCTGGGGGAGTTCAGGGAGGGTTTGGGACACGTCTCCTAGGGGTGGGCACAAGCTGGAAACCTGAGTCACAGTCAGCCAGTACCATTGACTGCTAGAGGTGCAGAGTAACTCGTTCCACCAGCAGCATTGCTGGCACTGCACGTGTACTCGCCCGCGTGCCGAGCTGACACAGCTTCAATAGTCAATAAACTGACACGTTTGCTCGTGCTAACAATTGTTATGTCTGAATTCTCGCGTTTGATCGGCTCGCCATTGAGTGCCCACTCAATCTCGATTGGATAGTCGCCTTTTAGGACTGTGCACGTCGCCGTTATGGTGTCTCCCCAATTAGCAGGCTCCTCGCTGATAATGAAGGGTGCTATCTGAGGTGAAACTGCGGGAAAGAAGCAGGACTGAAGCGCTCGTGCTGTCGCTTTTGTTCTTTACAAACACAATGATAATAATAATATATGGTACAGAAGGAAAAAAAATCAGTATGAAGCAGATGTTATGTCCTGAGGTGGTGATGATGCCTCCTGATGGAGGACGTACCGTTGACGACCAGGCTTGCTGATTGACTGGCAGTGCCAGCTCCATTGGTCGCTATGCAAGTGTACTCTCCAGTGTGCCTCGCCATCGCCGATTCTATGCTGATGACGCTCATGTGTCTACTAATTTTATTAACCACGACGTCATGCTGATTGTGACTGATCGGTTGACTGTTGTGACGCCACACGATCTTCATGGGGTAATCGCCCTTCAGCACCGTGCATGTCGCGGACACCGGCTCACCCGAATTCGCTGGACTGTCGGTGAACGCGATTGTTCCTATCTGCGGTGGGACTAGAAGACGATAATGAACAAAAATAAAACGCGATTGTAATTGTACTAAATCCACTTAAAATTTCTCCCTCATAACTAATGGTGATGAGATTCATTGGAAACTTTCGACTTAGCACTTTCCCTCTCACTAATTGCTCGGCTGACGAAGATGGAGCCGTCATAAAGAAGGAAGAAGAGAAGTAGGATCGATAGTACGAGGGACTGATGAAAGGGAAAACGTCTCAGAAAGAGTGTGTCTACTGTTTATATCAATCATCAAGGAAATTTATTTCCTCTACCATTGACAGCTAGTGAAGAGGAGTAACTGGTCCCTCCAGCAGCGTTACTGGCAGTGCACGTGTACTCGCCAGCATGTCTCGCTGATACTCCATCGATAGTCAACAGGCTGACACGTTTGCTAGTGCTGACAATGGTAATGTCTGAATGATCACGTCTAATAGGTTCGCCATTTAGAGCCCACTGGATATCAATGGGGAAGTCGCCTTTCAGGACTGTGCATGGGGCAGTGACAGTGTCATCAGCGTTGGCAGGCTTCTCACCAAACACAAACGGAGCGATCTCAGGAGCGACTGCGGATAGGACATGAAGTTGAAACAAAAGTTCAACGAATGCAGGAAGGTTTGATGGGTCGTTTCATAGATAACACCTGTCCTCTCGGCACTTCTAACCAAATCTATGGAATTAAATCATGTCTAAAGTGTACCATTAACTGCCAACGAAGCCGAGTAACTCGTTCCACCAGCGACATTGCTGGCTGAACATGTGTACTCGCCAGCGTGTCGTGCTGACACTGCGTCGATTGACAGGACGCTGACGCGTTTGCCCGTGCTGCCTATCGTTATGTCAGGGTTATTAACTGAAATTGGCTCGCTGTTCAATGACCACTCGATTGAGATTGGATAGTCGCCTTTAATAACAGTGCACGTTGCAGTTACAGTTTCGCCCCAGTTAGCAGGTTCATCTCCGAAGGTAAATGGTGCTATTTCCGGTCTGACTGTGAAAGAAATGAAAGGTTTAAAAGTAGAAGATGTTGAGGATGATGGAAGGAATGTTCGTAGATATCGTCGCAAGGTTTATTTAACTAAAGCAAAAGTCTGCATTCATTTTGGTTTTTGACGTTTGTGTCAGAAGGTACCATTGACCACTAGCGATGCAGAATAGCTCGTTCCTCCTGCTGCGTTGCTCGCTGAGCACGTGTACTCGCCAGCATGACTGGCAGTCACAGCGTCAATCGTCAAGAGACTCACGCTCTTGCCAGTACCAATCGTTATGTCTGGATAATTATGATGAGTGATTGGTTCCCCATTTAACGCCCACTCGATCTCGATCGGTCGATCGCCCTTTATTACTGTACACGTTGCCGTTACCGTGTCACCCCAGTTGGCAGGCTCGTCACCCATCACGAAGGGCGTTATCTGCGGCGCCACTGAAGGTAATCAGATTTATGAAGCGAGTGGAACGACTTGGGTATATGGTTCCTTTAGGATGTAATGGGGTAGGGAGTAACGTGGTGGAGAGATGTTTCGTAGATGACTTGACGCAGTTTATCAACTGATAGTTATACAAAGGAACATAAATAATACCATTGACTGTCAGTGCTGCTAAGTAGCTTGTTCCACCAGCAGCATTACTAGCACTGCATGTGTACTCGCCAGCATGACTCGCTGACACTGCGTCAATTGTCAACAAGCTCACTCGTTTAGTTGTGCTAATAGTTATGCCAGGATGATTGTGACCTATTGGTTGTCCATTCAGAGACCACTCGATCTCGATTGGAAAGTCACCCTTGAAGACTGTGCAAGTCGCAGTGACTGCATCACCCCAGTTTGCTGGCTCGTCGCCCATTACAAAGGGCACTATCTGAGGTGCGACTAGACATATTCATACAGACAAATTCATGAAGCAATTGGGTTTGATAGAGGATAAGTCATGAGGGAAGTGTATTATTCTTTCGTAGATGACCTGACGTATTACTATATCCAACTCTGTGAACAATCATGTTAAATACCATTGACTGCCAAGGATGCTGCGTAGCTCGTTCCACCAGCGGCATTGCTAGCACTGCAAGAATATTCTCCAGCGTGGCTCGCTGACACTGCGTCGATAGTCAACACACTCACACGCTTGCTCGAGCTACTTATTATGATATCAGCATAGTTTTGAGCTATCGGTTGGCCATTCAGGGACCACTCAATCGCAATTGGAAAGTCACCTTTGAAGACGGTGCAGGTGGCCGTGACTGCGTCACCCCAGTTGGCAGGCTCGTCGCCCATGACGAAGGGCACTATCTGAGGAGCAACTGACGCGCACATCAAAGTCAATATAGAAGTATGAAAAAGTATTTTGAGCTATTCTCATTGCGTTCAAACATCATCCGGAGTCGGCTTCCAAAGCAGGAGGGAAAGGAATATCAGTCATCAGGCAATTCAACGAGTCTCTAGATACAACTTCAGTCATACCATTGACGCTTAGTGTTGAGGACAGACTGGTAGCACCAGCAACATTGGACGCAGAGCATGTGTACTCGCCGGCATGGCCCGCCGCAACTGAATCGATACTGAGGATGCTGTTCTTCCTCGTCGTCGCGACGATATTAATGTCAGAACGATCGCGACGAATTGGCTCGCCATTGAGAGCCCAAGAGATGTCGATGGGCAAGTCACCCTTCAGCACGGAGCAAGGGACACTTATCGACTCGCCCCAGTTCACTGGGCCCTCGGCGATGGTGAAGGGTGCGATTTGAGGCGCGACTGTAAATTGAGTTGTCTTTGTTCACGTAGATCTGATTAAAATATAATTGTTCTTGGGATGGGGAAAAATGACAATGCACGGCCGATGTGACGATGGAGTTCATCTGACTTACTCGACAGCTTCTAGAAGGCAGAGGGCAGGATAATGGGAATAAAAGAAAAGAATTCAACTGATGCAAATACTAATGAAGAATGCTAGATAATGATTCGTTGATTTGTTCCAGATACCGTTGACCGTAAGTTCTGCCGAGTAACTAGTTCCACCAGCTCCATTGGAGGCAACACAAGTATACTCTCCTGCATGACTGGGACTAGCAGAGTCAATAGCGATGAGGCTGTTACGCTTGGTGGTGGTCACAGAGATATGAGGATTGTCATCAGTGATTGGAGCACCATTGAGTGCCCAGGAGATTTCCAGTGGGGCGTCACCACTTACGACCGTGCAAACGGCCGACACAGACTCTCCCCAGTTCACTGCCTTGTCTGCCATCTCAAACGGTGCAATCCGAGGTGGGACTGGCCATCAATAAACCACATTGTCCAATCATAAACTCAGATAGCAAAAAAAAAATTGAAGAAAGCCATCAAGGGACACCTGTGGTCTGAACTGAATCAATGAGATTCAGTGCCACCTCCTACTCGACCCTGCACTGGAATGACAATCCACCTGATTCAGATGGAAAGGAAAGCGACTCTGCCCACTCGATTCAACCCGTCGCGCATGCATTCCTCACCCACAGGTCTGATGTGTGTATTTGTATATAGGTGTGATTAAAGGTATTTCGCGCATCATGCGACGTTTCTGGTGTTGATGACGAGAGACCGCGTACCATTAACAGACAAGTCAGCAGAGTGGGAAGTAGAGCCAGCACTGTTGCTTGCGCTACAGGAATAAATTCCAGCGTGACGCGCAGCGACTGATTCAATGGTCAAGGTGCTAGCTCTCTGGCCACTCTTCCTCACGACGATATCTCCACGTTGCTGTAGACTGTCGTCCGCCTCGATTGGCACGCTATTGAAGGACCAGGCGATGTCCACTGGCAAGTCACCCTTTATCACTGCACACTGGACAGTCGCCATGTCTCCAGCGTTTGCAGCTTCCTCGCCGAATGTGAATGGAGCTATCTGCGGGGCCACTGTAATTGCCCAAGTGTGTGTCTGTTGGATTCTGTATGTATGGATTTGGATGGTCGTGATGTATATAGGAATGAGGATCATATACATTTATAGTGATGTATACACGCAAGCCAGTGAGATCGTTCTCGTCAGATTGAAGCGACTCGTCCATGATACAGTTAAGAATATAAAAGCGTTTGTTTCTTTGCGGAGATAATTCAAAGATATTTGTTTATGATACAAGAAAAGAAATTGCTGATTTACGTAAAGCTAACCATTGACCGCGAGCACGGCGGTGTGACTGTGAGATCCGGCCGCGTTAGAAGCGACGCATTTATATCGTCCTGCGTGTCTCGCTGAAACACTGTCGATGCTCAAAAAGCTGACCCTTTTGTTATTATTCACGATTGTTATGTCGCCACGATCGTAGTGAATTATTGGTTGGTCGTTAAACGTCCATGTCAAGTTCACGGGCAGATCACCCTTGATGATTGTGCAGGACACGGAGAGCATTTCCCCGGAGTTCAGAGGATCCTCACCGAATGAGAACTGAAGTACCTGTGGCGCGACTGCGAAGACAACGGGTTTATATATCAAAATTGTTATTGTGTTCGAGTTGACAATGACTTTTTATCTAGATTTTCACGTTTTGAGACTCAAGAAACCAAAAAGTATAATGTTTTTACTTTGAATTCTCGAGATAAAAATTACCATGTTTTATTTTGATATATCACCTGATTTGATAACAGTAAAAATAAAAGAAAAAAAAATTTGAACAAATATTGCTATTCATCTTTGAGATTTGGCTTATACATAGAATAGAACGATCAAAAGAAAGCTTTTTATAAATTTTGATAATGCAATAAATGATGATGAAAAATCCTGGACAACTGCACTCGCCTACCTAAGTAGTTGCTTCAAGTACTTTTCTTTTTGTATTTATTATCGCTTCGTGTATCGATCGAACGAGAAGAAGAAGAACGAGGAGCGAAAAGAAAGAGGACAGAAGAAGAGCATCAGGAAGTTGAGGAAGAGAAAAAGTAAAGAAGCGGAGCTCTTGGTCGCCATCGACTATGTATATTCCTTGATCAACTGGTTCAATAATGACCATAATAAACTGAAAAATATATTGCTTGTGCGTGCGTGGGAATCGAGCAAGCGAAATGAATCCAATAAATCAACTAAAATCCAACTAATGAATCAAACAAATTAATTTATAGTTCTTAAACTGAACCAATAAGAAAAGAAATAATGAGCTTGATAGCTTTCCGATTTGGATTGAAGCGCGAACCGTTTACTGTGAGGAGTGTCGAGTAGGAGGATGTCCCTGCCGCGTTCTCGGCCGTGCAAACGTAATCGCCCGCGTGTTTCGCGGTGATGGCGGATATCATCAACATGCTAACGCGATCGGCGACCTTCTTCACGATCACGCCAGCCGAGCCGCCCATCTCCTCGCCAGGATAGCTCCAGCGTATGGTCAAGGGGAAGTCGCCAGTTGGGACGATGCACTGAAGATTCGCGAACTCGCCAGCATTCATTGGCAGCTTCGTAAATGCAAACTGTTGTACCGTGGGTGACACTGAAGGGGATGATGATCATTATGTTTGTTCTGTTTTGTCTCTCTATCTTTACCATCAAAAGTGCAATGTCCACTTATTTTTACATCAGTAAAAAATATTATTTGTCATATCATTTATTGCAGTCTTGATGGTTTTTATAGTTTAAATACACCGGGTATATTTAGTGGACTCTGTTATGTATTTTGGAGCCGTTAGAACTCTCGAGATTGTGATTGTGATTCCACTGAATCTGAAACACTATATGGTACACAGCTGGCCGCAGGTATAAGAGGAACGAAAGAAGGAGAAACCGATGGCAGGTGGACGCAGAATCTCTTGGAACACCTGCCGTCCCTGTTGGTGTAGGTGACGCGAGAACGTTCCACAGATATATATACTCTTATACGAATTCAACATCAACATTATAACATGAAGATTATTTATAGATTGCTGTAAAGAAAATGAAATACAAAAACATTTATATAACGAGACGATTTCAATGGTCATGGGGACAATTGGATATTAAATTTATAGCTGAAAACAATGAATAACAATTTTTTATCAAGTTAATAGGCAATGTAGACGACAAGAGAGAGTGTGACTTGATTTAGGATTTATTGGAGAAACGAGTTTATTTTTTTTTAAGTGTCATGTAAATAAATCTTGGCGACTACCTGCAGAGCCGTTTGCATTAAGTCTCTGCGGGCTACCGCATGGATTTTATTATCTGAATGGTACGTCTCGACTGACACACCGCTAAGCATTACACTTGTCATGTGGTTCAAAACTACACGAGGAACAGTTCCTGATGTATTTTAATGTTGTCAGTGTTCTCTCTCTTGTCATCCAATTGTATTAAAGATAGAACAATACCGAGTTCTACGAATGAATTGACACCAGAAAGTCAATGTATAGATAATTATGTGTCGGAATAAAAATATTTCAACAAGAAAACCTGCAGAAAGTTATGTAAATAGTTGAAGTTGAAATAGACTTGACGATAACAAAAAATAATCAATTATTTGCTTTATAACATTGAAAAAATAATATTGAAATGACTTTAATTGATATCTTCATTGATACCACTTCATGACTTTAATTGATATCTCTTCATGACTATTTGACTCTTGTATCATTGGAAAAACATTCGTTCTCCGTTTTATAAAATTTAATGAAAAGGTGATAAAGACTTCCGAACTTACCCATGACTTGGACTTCGAGTGTTCCTCTAGCGCTGTATCCCTGAGCATTGCGTGCGACGCAAGTGTATGTAGCCTGATCGCTGTGTCTCTCGACGTTCTCGATGATGAGTGTACCATTGGGGAATACTTTCTGCTTCCTGTTGATCGGCAAGACGCGCGTGTCCCGTTCCCAGACGATGCTCTCGATGGGATAACCAGCGACCGGACACGTCACTCGGAGAGTCTCGCCTGCTACGATAGCTTTCTTGTCCATGTGACGAATAAAGGGCAGACCGTAGACGTTAAGACGTGCAGAGTGTTCAGCTGCTCCAACCTGGAATGACAACCATGTATTTTATCAGTGAACCATCTCAAGATAAATGAATAATGCCAATTGGCATCATTTTGCATTAATTTGGCAATATTTCATTTATATTTTACTACATACATATTTCATTTTTTCAATAATTTGCAAGACTAATCGTCATTATCCCGAAATACATAATTGTTTAATTATTATTCAAGCATATAAAATAGGATTCAAACTGTCATATAGATACTATAATCAGAGGTGTTAATCTATTAATGTAATAAATTGATGAATAAACTGGTGTTTTGGACCAAAAATTATACCTTGGATGCTGCGATGCATTTGTAGAGTCCACCGTCGTTCGTATGGATGCTGGAGATATTAAGGTGCGAGACAACATCACCATTGACCTTGACATACTGTCCAACTTGAAGTCTTTCCGTGTTTGATAGTCGCTTTCCATCAAGTTCCCATGTAATCTCAGGAGTAGGGTTTCCACTTGCAACACACTTGAGGAACATACTTGGTCCAGGTTGAAGAGTCTCCTCAGTAAAAGCTTGCTTAATCTGAGGTGGCTCGACTGTGAATAACATAATTGCATATTAATAATTAATTTCACTACCAAATACTTTAACAAAATTATTTCTAAGTTATCGTATACTTACATCGTCCTCCAAGTTTCAACTCTGCAGTAGACTGAGCACTCTCCTGATCATTTCTAACAAAACATTGATACATTCCCTTATCCTCCTTCTTGACACTTTCAATTCTGAGCACAGGATCCTCATGTCCAAGTGGCTTTCCATCCTTCAGCCATGAAATAGTCTTAATGGGATTTCCTCGTACGTTACAAGTGAAGGTGGCTGGTCTACCGAAGTCAACTGTCTGAGTTCTTGGCTCGATTTCTGCTGCTAGTGGTGCAGTTACTGTGAGTACGGTCTCGACGCTCTCGCCACCGACGGAATTATTCACGATGCAGAGATACTTTCCAGAATCCTCAACTCGTGCCTCACGAATGATCAGGGTTCCACTGACTTGACGGACTCGTTCATTCAACTGCACTGGCTGCCTTCGTGTTGTTCCATCAATGAATTTGTACCATCTGAAACAAAGAACAAGAACACGTGTAATCTTATACTTGAAGAAAATCCTAGCTATAAGAATCTGCCCTGAATCAATTAGTTTCTCTAAATATTTTCATTCTTCTTGATCGACGCGTTAAAGACTTTTGAAATTTTAATTGCGAATGAAGTAAGCAAGTGTATAGGTAATGAATGAACGTGTGTAAAAGAAATGGGAGATGCACGACACGCGATTGCATGCGCGTGTACCTAGATGTAGGAGCAGGAAATCCTTGCGCCGCGCACGCTAGTGCCAATGACTCGCCGTCAAGCCCGTGATTCTTATTCAGACCGTCCCCGGTACTCTTTGGTGCCGTGCGACCTGATGGCTCTGAAAGTAAAAGCTCGTTTTACCGGAATATCGTTCATGAGTGCTCAGAGCTCGTCCTTTGATCTTGGATCTCATCAGCAACTAGGTAGTTGGATATCTCCAAGTGAAGGTTCACTTGATGACTTAATATATAAAACACACCTCTAGAAATTATGTCAATTACTTACTCTAAGTACTTACTTCAAGCCTGTGTATATTCACTTGACGCTCCGACCTTTGATATTAAAAAGTAAATAAAAAAGAAGTACAGTACCTTTATTTATGAGGATCTCCAACCACTTGGTGTTCTAAATTGATTGACAATAAAAGCACAAAGCAACATGCAAGGCGAAAAAAAAATCAGCCAACACCAATTTAGTGAGGACAATTAAAGCTTGGGAGGGTTTGTATAAGGTCCTGAAGCTCAAACCAAGGGGAAGAACTGTGAAAAGACATCAAGGAGCTACCTGGTAATCGGAGGGGGATGGCCCTGAAGCGAATGACCGAGTGCCACGCTTCCTCCCTGGGTGGTTTGAATTATTTCCCCACCCTCAAACTTTTTCCCCGTCGTGCGAGGAGCAATTTCGACATTCCCCTCTGCAAGAAGGGTCGTTTTCTAGCACAAATATCGCACCCCAGTCTTCATATGTATTGTAAAGTACCTCGTGACTGGAACGGGAAACCCCTGAATTGCGCAATGCAACGCCACAACATTGGATTTGGCCACACTGACGAGTTTGCCACCCTCGTATCGTTCCCCAGCTATTTTAGGCGCCACGTTGCTGCTTGGCTCTGTAAGACCCCAGGCATCAGTGTCATGCATTGACAAACGATGTATTGAGAGAGTTGATAGCCAAAAATAAAACGCGATCCTAATGAAAAAGGACAAGATACCCCTCGTCAGATTTGAATGAATACCTGAATAAAGGTGCCGGGAAGCCCTGAACAGGACACGTCAGTCCAACTGTCATGCCTACTTGCAGCATCCTCTTCATCCCGTTGACTTCCTTGTCGCGGACATTTGGAGGCACGCTGCCACTAGGCTCTGCAATTTCCCACGGCATAGTCTATATCGACGTTTCCATCAAGGTGCAACAAATAATTCAAGGTGGTGCAATGAAAGCAACAGTGGGAAAGTGTTTAAGCACTCGAGACTGAAGACATATCAGCACGAACTTGCGAGTTTTCCCGGTGGAAAGGGTCAAGGACCGAGAGTGAAAACACCCCGATTATATACCTATTCAGCTCTTTCACTTCTCTACACGCTATATACACCGCGTTTATAGACCCTAGTTTGGTTTAATATTCGGACGTTGCACCTGAGAGCATAATAGCTCACCTATAGAACGGTGCTGGACTGGCTTGGGCCTC
Source organism: Eumacrocentrus americanus (assembly GCA_018902335.1). Lineage (NCBI taxonomy): Eukaryota > Metazoa > Arthropoda > Insecta > Hymenoptera > Braconidae > Eumacrocentrus > Eumacrocentrus americanus. Next base: position 16,938 of record JABSMT010039891.1, read on the forward strand.
GCAGAGTAACATCAACGTCGTCGATTCTGGTTTCAGCAACTCATCGAATTTTGATCTGGGTGGCAGGCGAGGAGGACTATTGCCAACTGGTTCTAAAATGTTTCCAGTTTCAATAACAATTAACAAATACTAAATTAGTTGAATTTGATCTGAACGCTAGGATAGGGCAGTTGAGGGCTTGGAAACCGTGACTAAACTGGTATCGAGACGTACCTGAAGATTGGAAGAGGATTAGCTTGTGCCTGACAGAGCATAGTGACTGACGAGCTTGCGGATATCGTCAGGACTGTTATCTTTGCTGTTGGTGGCACACGTGGAGCTGCGCCATTAACTGGCTCTACGAATTTGTTCATATTGATCGTTAAATCTGAACTTAATACCTGATTTACTTGATATTAAAATTGCTGAATTAATAAATCGAGGTCATTGACCAGTGAATCAGTGAGTATATGCTACCTGAAGGCTGGAAGAGGGTGTCCCTGTGCTTGACAAAGCATCGTCACTGTTTCCCCAAGTGTGCTTCCAAGAACATCGTACTTGGCAGTGGAGGCAACTCGTGGTTTAGCGCCATTTACCGGTTCTGTATGGAACATGCATACCACAAAGAACATTGAGATCATTGACAATGTCTAATAAGAGATTTTAGACAGACCTGAAGACAGGAGCAGGGAACGCCTGGGCATCGCAAAGCAAGCTGAGCTCTACGTTGCTTGCTACGTCGAACGAATTGATTTTTGCTGATTTTGGAAACTTCGGTGCGACCCTTCCAGCGGGATCTAATGGGACATATGATGTTGTTTGGGGTTTAGAGCAAATGAGGATAGATAAGAGTAGAAAACTGACTGTTGGAACAGGGTCAATTTGTCACTGGGCAAGCGATAAATTCTATTGATTCGCAATTTGGTGAGAAATTTAACATTCATGGATGCAAATTGTTGCAACATAGCTCAATGACTGACCTGAAAGTAGGAGGAGGATATGCCTGGGCATCACAAAGCATTCTCATTTCCTCGCTAGTTGCTACATCAAAAGACTCCGATTTAGCTGACCTCGGAAACTTTGGGGATACCTTACCCACTGGTTCTGTTATAAAGTCATCCACAAAATTCATTTTAAACCCTATTATGCTACTCATCAACAATGTCCCTAATCAGTTTACCTGAACGATGGAACAGGGTAGGCTTGAGCCTGGCAGAGAATAACGATGTTACCACCAGTTTGCCTTTCCATTAAACTGCCCTTCTCGCCCAATATCGAGGGAGTTTTAGTCCCTACTGGCTCTGTTGACAAAATCCTAAGTGTTACTACTTTTCCAACGGAACTGACCTGAACGCTGGTGCAGGGAACGCCTGAGCATCGCAGAGAAGACTCGTTTCAATATTACTTGGCACTTCGAAAGAATCAGTTTTAGCTGACTTGGGGAATTTTGGCGAGACACGACCCGCAGGATCTGATGGATTTGATAAAGTTCATCAGCAAAGTGATTTACCTGAACAAAGGGACAGGGTAACCTTGGCCCTGACAAGGGATCACGATGTTGATGCCACCGCGTCGTTTCATGTAGCTTCCCTCTTCACCCTGAATCGCTGGGGCTTTGCTTCCCACAGGCTCTATCCAACGCGAAGACTCAAATCAATATATTTCTGTAAACATTTACCGAAAATTGGGAACTGGGTAACCCTGAGCCGGACAGGACATGACGACACTCGTGTACGCGGCTTTTGCCTTCCAACCGCCTCTCAATTCACCAGTGACTGCTGGTGCTTTGCTCCCAACGGGCTCTGGCAACACGCAGGCGATCAATAACGATCAAGATAACGTGTAATTAATTACCTGAATGCGGGTACGGGATAGCCCTGAGCTGGACACGGCATCACTAAGGTCGAATCAACGCGTTTCTCCAACCACCATGACGCCTTCATCTCGCCAGTAAACGCAGGGGCTTTACTCCCAACAGGCTCTAATGACGCATTCAATGTCCAAGAAGACAGAAATAAGCGTAAGCTGATTTTAAGACTTGTTCTTTTTTACCTAAACATGGGAACAGGGTAGCCCTGAGCAGGACAGGTCATAACTATACTGGAGTCTTCATGTTTCTCAATCATCCATCCTTTCATTTCACCTGTGAATGCTGGTACTTTGGTGCCAACTGGCTCTAGCCAAACGCAAAAAAAAAGAAAAGAAATAAACACGTAAGGTTTTTAAATTACTGGACTATACCTAAAAGAAGGAACCGGATATCCCTGCGCTGGGCACGACATCACAACGCTGGACTGTTCAGCCGCCTCTATCCACCAACCCTTGACAATACCAGTGAACGTCGGCGCTTTGCTCCCGACGGGCTCTAGCAAATCGAGTCATGCAAATTGAGTGTATCGGTTAAAGTTTCCACAGCAAAAAATAAAAAAATCGTAGAGCCAATACATGAAAATGCAAAGTGAAACTAGTTTACCGAAAAGCTGGAACGGGGTATCCCTGTGCTGGACAGGCCATCACGATGCTTGACCCAGAATCTTGTTTCATCCAACCGCCTTTCAAAATCCCTGTCAATGCGGGCGCCTTGCTGCCCACAGGTTCTAGCATGCCAAAGTGTATCCATTGAAACAATCAGATTATTTTCTGCGCTACCTGATCAGTGGAACTGGATGCCCCTGAGCATTACACGCCATGCCAACGTGCGCGCCCTCTTGTCGCAGAAAGAAGAATGACTTGACATCACCCAGGAACGTGGGAGCCTTGCTGCCAACCGGGTCTGAATTGAAGAGATTTGACAATTGTTGAATCCCCTCTTAATATGACGAACAAGGTCACATGCGGCCCCCTAGCTATTGTCCCCTATGAGCCTTAATAATGGTCTCTACACTTCGATGTCGCAAATCGCGGCCTATTAGTCAATATTGTCCTACCTAGTGACTGGAGGTGGATGTGCCTGGGCATTGCAGGAAACACTAATGACCTCGTTTCTTCCACGAGTTAGCAGTGTGATCTTGGCTTCACCGGAGAACGCAGGGGCTTTGCTGCCAACAGGCTCTGAAGGCGACAGACGTTACATGACTATGAAATTGATTGGCCTAATTACCTAGTGACTGGCACAGGGCTCCCCTGGGCTGCGCAAACCAACGCCGTATCCTGACCCTCGTGTCTGCCTATTGTGCGACTTAGGTCGTCAGACGACAGCGATGGTGATTTTGCACCAACGGGTTCTGGAAAATTTTCCAGCGGCTTTGGTACACGAATAATCTTGGTCTCGTTGATCCAACAGGTTTCTAACTACTTGATAGACTAGAGGGATTGGATTAAATTGCCCGGGGCAGGGTCTCCCTATTACTGCATCATGCACGACAATCACGGTGGCCTCATTCATCGAACAATCCCGAGCGAATTCAATAATTGATCATACAACGCTACGACGAACAGAGAGAATTACCTTGCTATAGGAGCGGGACTTCCCTGAGCGTTGCACTGCATCGATATGTCGACACCTTTGCGTCTTGCATAGCCACTGAAGGAAAGATCACTCGAGAATTTTGGCGCTTTCAATCCAACGGGCTCTGAGACATGGAAATTTAGCACTCAAGAATGATGTTTGGACACGAACATTACCGGGACAGGGTCTTTGATGTTAATAATTAATAGTGTGACAGCAAAACTCTTGCAATTACCTTGCAATTGGAGCTGGACTACCTTGGGCGTTACACTGAAGAGAAATGTCGACATCTTTGCGTTTTGTGTAAGTACTTGACGAACTATCGCTGGAGAACTTTGGGGCTTTCAGACCAACAGGTTCTGCACGAAAAGAGGGACAAATGGAACATTGATGAAAAATTTAAATGTTTGATAGCGAATGAGGGGACAGGGTTTCCTGAGATTGCAGCTTCAACTCATTCGATATGAATTAAATTTAAAGTGGTTCAGTTTTACCTCGCTACCGGCGCGGGACTTCCCTGAGCATTGCACTCGAGCGCCATCTGCGAGTCCGCGCGCTTCGTCCACGCGCTAAGAGAATCCCCACTGGAAAACCCTGGCGCCTTCAATCCAACCGGTTCTGAAGGACAATGGACGGTACTTGTAAAGTATTCAAAGAATGTTCGCGAGGGTGAATGTACAATTGCCCGGGACAGGGTGACCCGCAAAAGGTGCAGACGTTGTTTGTAAAGAATGCGAATGAACAGAAAGGACTAGCAGGATTATTACCTTGTCACTGGTGCCGGACTACCCTGAGCGTTGCACATGAGGGCAAAGTCTGAGTCTTTTCGCCGGGAAAACGCACGAGACTCATCATCGCTGGAGAACGAGGGTGGTTTGAGTCCCACGGGTTCTAAACACGACAAAAAATTACGGTTCATGCTACAAATGCTTTTACATTCTCTGAAATTAATTTTAAAGAATGCAATTTAATGCCTACCTATAAATGGGTACGGGGAAGCCCTGCAGGGGACACGTTAAACTCGTCGTGTCGCTTGAATGGACATCCAACCACTCGACTTTACGATTAGCTGGGAGCTTAGGTTTCACACTTGTGCTTGGTTCTAAATGGAACATCGATTTTTAAAAAACGACGACATTAGAGAAGTTGAAGGAAACGTTTGCTCGATGAAAAAAAAATGGGGACAGGGACTCCTCAAGCGGGTAAGACCCTCATTAACCCACATTGGCCATATTTAGAACTCGCGTTTGAGATAAGTAGACAGTGTGGTTGAATAGAAATGCTTCTACCTATAACTATGTAGTAACCCTCTTTACTTTTTTTTCTCCGACAGAATTTCACTTGATCTCTCCATAGTCTTACGAGTGCTTTGGCCTCGCGCCCAGAGATCCATCTAATCGCTTCTACCCATCCCCTGGCAGACACGATCAAACGCGATAAACCTCAAAAAGCCTCACCTCGATAGTGGCACGGGATATCCCTGCACCGGGCACATCAGTGTCGTTGATCCGCTCAAGCGTGACTCAACCAACTCGATCTTCCGATTTGCTGAGAGCTTTGGTTTCGCGCCCGTACTTGGCTCTGTATTTATATACGTATAGATTGATTAAAAAACATTTCCAATATTACTAACCGTGTGATAGGCACAGGGAATCCTTGACCCGGGCACGTTAACGCCACCGCGGACGATCTCGACGTTGGTTTCACAACTTTTATGTCGTCATTCGTGAACTTTGGCTTTGCACTGGACACCGGCTCTGGATGAGTTATCGAAATTCGAGATTAGGACAGTATAAAACCAAAGTCGGACTGAGTGGGACAGGGACGCCCTAATTGCGGAACGAAAACAAAACGGACGATCACTGACCGTGTAATTGGCACCGGAAATCCCTGAGCAGGACAAGTGAGAGACACTGAAGTCGACGTTGGTGTTGGCATCAGAACTTTTATGTCCGCATTGAGGAACTTCGGTTTAGCACTGGTCACAGGCTCTAGGATAGCATCAAGACGACAAAGACTTGTTATCAATAGCTGTATAGACTTTAATAATTGTTCCCTAAATTCTATAAATCGTGTTCATCGACGTTAGTCCAATAGCTTAGTTGGTAAAGCAATCGTCCAGACAGCGAAAAAGATTCATAAGATCTAATTTGTCACTCCGTTGGTTATGGACACCCTTGATTCGAAATAATTACCAAATCCCATTGATGATTAATGAACTGATGCCTACCTAAATGTGGGAACGGGGTACCCCTGAGCAGGGCAAGAGAGCGTGGCGATTTTTTCGTCCGAACGAACAGTCGCTTCAAGAGTTCTCACGGACACTCCTGAGAATTTCGGCTTTGCACTTGCCATGGGCTCTACACGATTAAGGAAACAGTGTATTAAGTTCCTGGGTGTTTATGTCACTTAGGGGACAGCAATTTGTCGAATTACCTGAATGCTGGCACGGGAAAGCCTTGAACTGGACACAAAAGCGTCGTCGAGTCAGTCAAGGAGACGATGGGGTTCGTAGACTTCACGTCCAGCGCCGTTAATTTGGGCTTCGTGCTCGAAACTGGTTCTAGAGATCACACGAGTTAAGGAGGTGAAACGAAACAAAGGTGAGAAATAAAAGATCCGATCATTTTACAAATACGTGCCATAAACTCTTTAAGAGTGACTTACTTGAAAACTGGGACAGGATATGCCTGAGCTGGACACTGAAGAGTCACGCCACGACTATCAGCAGTTTCAAACGTTCGACTCTTGTCAATCGTGGAGAACTTGGGCCTGGCTAAGCCGACGGGTTCTACGAGTTCAATCCCAGAGGATTAAAAAATACTGAAGACCAGTTAAGAGTCTATAGCTTATACCGGGACAGGGCTTTTTAATAACCTACCTAAACATCGCTAGTGGATACGCTTGGGCAGGACAGAGCATCGTGAAGCTAGAGTCCTTGACGATACGCACGCCGATGTCATTGACTGAAGGAAACTTTGGTTTTGAACTGGAGGCGGGCTCTGGAGAAATGCAAGCAAAAAGAGAAAAAAGACTTGAGTATGATGGATAAATAAAGGAAATAAACGGATAAACTGCTGGAAGAGGGCCCCTTTAAGCGTTTCAATGACCTAGACTCGGTTTCTCGGCTAAAGATATCATTACAACCTACCTATAGAGTGGCACTGGAAAGCCTTGCGCGGGGCAGAGAAGCGTGATGCCTTTTCCCAAAGCCACTGCGAATCGTTGCAAATCACTTGGACCGGATATCTGCGGTCTGCTGCTCGACGCTGGCTCTGCACGCGCGTTTATGATATATACATAAACAAAAATGTCTTGCAGGCGTTTATTTACCTGTACGACGGGACGGGGAAGCCTTGTGCAGGGCAGAAGACGGTCATCGCGCCACCGAGATACACTCTGAATGCTTGCAAATCAGCCAATGTTGGAAATTTCGGACGGGCACTCGCTACAGGCTCTAGACAGCGGTAAAACGAGGTAAAGTAATAAAATCAAGTTTTCATAGAGTTCAAATTAAAACGTTTCGATTATCCTTAGGAGGATCGCAAACTCAACGCTTAGGTTAAATTAATTCTTATTCAAAATTCTTTTCACAGTGAACTGATTTTCTTCTCATCTGCCAACTAACCTCCTCAAATAATTAGCGAGCCCCATCAGGCATTCATGAAAGCCTGTTATGTACAGGTTTGAGGAAAGGGAGTAAGTGAAGTTAATAAATATAGAAGGGCTGGAATAAAAAGAGCGGAAAGTGGCGCTGTATTTCTCGCGTGACAAGCTATCAACCACATGGATCGGACATAACAGTCAGCTTTATTTATTCTCTGCAATGATGGAGAAATCGATGAAAAGACATGATGTTATACCTGAATGCTGGCACCGGAAATGCCTGGGCGGGACAGAAAAGAGTCTGCGTGTGACCATGGCAAACAGTGAAGGCACGCATCGTGTCAGTCATGGGGAATTTTGGCCGTGCACTTCCTGCAGGCTCTGCAGGGTCATCAACAAGATATCAGCAAAATAACAACGAACAACGAGAAAGAGAGTCAAAGAAGAAAGTATAAAAATTGGCTCTACCTGAAGGCTGGAACAGGAAATGCCTGAGCCGGACAGAACAATGTCAGAGGTTCATTGAAGTTTACCAAGTAGGCCCTCAGCTTTTCTGTCATAGTGAACTTTGGCTTGGCACTCGCAACCGGTTCTACATATTTATCATATAAAATAGTTGCGTAGATGATAGGTATAATTCAGTAAGAACGGTGGGCAATTGTCGGCCTACCTGAACGCTGGAACGGGAAACGCCTGCGCTGGACAGAAGAGTGTCTGCTTATTGCCAAGGTGAACTGTATATGTACGTGATGTGTCCGTCATCGGAAATTTTGGTCTCGCACTGGCAACAGGCTCTACACGGAATAACGAATAGCATGAAGCAGGAACACGATATGAAAGACCAAAAAAATATATATAATGTAGCTGTAATGCCACTTATGAAGGTCATGAAATGAAATAAGAAGCATGAAGAGACATAGCAAAAGCGAGAAGACATTCAGGCGAAATAAAATGACGAGGCGTGACCCGAATTTATGAGAGTGGATGGATTTTTTTTCTTCATATATGTACTTCATATTTTTCTAGAGGAATATAAAGCACCAGGCTATTTGTGTACCTGAAAGCTGGAACGGGAAACGCCTGCGCTGGGCAAAAGAGTGTCAAGGGTTCATTCGAGTGAACCGTGTAGGTGCGCGAATTCTCCGTCATCGGGAACTTTGGCTTTGTGGTGGCAACGGGCTCTAAATATTTGAAAAAGAAGTAGAAAATAATGGCACTTAATTTTCTCACTTCTAGTCTCGCTGCCTACATAAATGTAGAATTTTGTCGCCACAAAAGAAATTAAAATAGATGCAAAGGTCATTAAAAGTAACCTTGGATCTTTTGAGCTATATACTCTCTTAAGGTCGATAGTATTTTTAATGGCAGCCATTTGAGGTTGCACACAGCGTATAATACGCGTAAAAAGTGGTCATTAAGTATTATGGCATCAGTTAATACTCTGCTTACCAGTTTATACTTCTGTTGATGCTTATTATAGGCAAGATGAGCGCAGGGAGCGAGACAGAAATAAGAGATGGAAGTCGAGCAGATGGGTAGTGACTTACTTGTGCACGGGAACGGGGAATCCCTGCGCAGGGCATAACAACGTCACGGAACCGTCCATCGTCGTTCGGAAACTCCTTGAGTCGTCGACCGTCGGGAACTTTGGCCTCGCGCTCCCGACCGGCTCTAATATAAATACGCACCATCGAGGAGTCGAGTTTCTCATCTTTATCTTGCTTTCCAATTTTTTTTTTCTCTAAGTTACTTGCCTCATGGCGGAACGGGGAACCCCTGTGTTGAGCGTCCACTTTTAAATAATTTTTTTTAAACTTAAATTCTGTCGTTAAGCGGTAAAAGGAGATAACTCAAGAATTATCGAAAATTTTCGACATTTTCATTTTTACACATATCTCGAAAACTTAGCGAGATACGATAAAATCTCATTGAACATTTTTTGTAGGAAATTTAATTCTCTACAAAAAAGGTCCTTTGTATTTTTGTCGTATTTTACATAGTTTTCGAGATATAATCAATTTTGTGAATGATTTTAATGAAAAAGTTATCTCGACTTATTTCCTTTTACCGCTTCACCACAGAATTAATACCTCTGATGATTTTTTATAATTGATAATAGCAATAAATAATCATTTCCTGCTCGCCTGTCGTCCAGATCTAATACTAAAGATTTATATCAATTCTATTTTCCGTATTTATGCATCAATCGCCCAGATGTGCCTGATTGAGGCAAGCCCGCAGCGAACTTACCTTGCACCAACAACGACAAAGGCAGGACGATGACTGAAGAATGCCGAGCAAGATGATAAGAGGTGCGAGAACAAAATCGAGACTCGAGAGGGAGATCGCGAAAGAGCCGCAGTGACATGTATACATTTTTGATACGCGCGGCCAATCAATGTTTTATGTTCATAATACATAACATATGAGCGGGCGCGGTGGCGCGTGCCCGCAGGGGTACCCTGTCCCAGCATTCAGGTGATTGTCAACGAGCTTGGTCCATGCATCGACTTGGACACTCGAGCTGTCTCACGTGTCTACTCTTCATTGATGACCAAGAACTCTTCACTGCTGTCTCGCCTTTGTGGATTAGACAGCCGTGTTGAGACGCTCTTGAGATAAGAGCGCATTCAGACACTGGGATGTACTCATTTTTACACGAAATTTTGTATTTTCTCTAAATTAAAAATGTATAATGTGTATACAATTTAAATTGTATGAATGACTGATTGAATTT
>JABSMT010040001.1:0-14634 GCA_018902335.1 Eumacrocentrus americanus
TTTTTGTAGGGAATTGAATTCTCTACAAAAAAGGTCATTTGCATTTTTGTCGTATCTCCCATTGTTTTCGAGATATAATCAATTTTGTCAAAGTTTTTAATGAAAGAGTTATCTCGACTTATCTCTTTTTACCGCCTCACTACTGAATGCTCTGTTATAGTTAGAGATACCTATATAGAGTTGAATAAAAAAATGGGTGAAATTAATTTATCAGAATCAGATGGTGCATAGACCAGTCGATAAAAAAATGTTTTAATAAATTATTTTAATAATGAAAGAAGAGAAGAAACTCACGTGTAGATTGATGCTGAAGATATTGGGTGGAGATTGAACGAGAAAAAGAAAATTCTTGCGAAGGGGATGAGCCCACAGCGACCCTTTGTTACCCCTCACTACGGCGTGTCTTCTTCTTCTTCTTCCTCCTCTTCTCCTAGACTAATTATTTTTGAGGCACTTGTACTGATGATTCTCATGAATTAAATTACTAAAATGTGTTATTGTCACATTGACTATGAGACCACATGGTTTACTACAGTCTACCAACGGTAAATTGAGTCTTTAATTCCAAAATTTTAATCGCGGCATTTACTGGAGGCGGCGTTCGGGGGTTGGGATGAGAATGGCCAGCATCAACCCTTGAGAGCGCAAGTCTCGATCAATGTGGTCCACGATAGAGCAGATCGACGCTCTCCTCTCGTGTCATGTGCGCAGATCCTCGTCATTCACCCTCATCTTCTTTGCTCCACATTATTCCCCATTGTGAAAGATGAAAGGAGCTAATTATTAATTACATTTGCAATTTATTTCAATAAATAATGAAACCAATCATTTTTATTTCCCTAGGTATGTTACACTCTGAAAGAACAAAAAAAATATTCACAATTTTGTCATTTTCATTTACATTTCTATGTATAATATGCCCCAGAGACATTTGGAATTTTATAATTATCATCATTATCGTTTGAGAGATCGAATTCATTTAATTGGTACTATGGAAATATTATTATCATGACTTTTTATAAATCTATTACAATAGTCATGACATTGTGACCTATGACTCTCAGAATAATAATTTACAACTAAAAACGAAAATGATAAATATAATGATAAAACAACATAAAGACCATTGAAAAGTTGCGTAGAAATATTATCATAAATTGATTTTGCACATAAATTTTTTTTACGTGATATTGACTTAAACTAATTCACTCAAACCTGGCATTCCACATAAATTTATTTGTTGTCGCGGAAAAAAAATCACTTATATTCGGTCAGTCATCAGTTGAGTGTGAGAGATTGCTCCCATTATTTTTGTAAATATTTTGCTTTTATCCCCAGATTTATATTTATGTATGCACGTATATCGATTAGAGAAAAAGAAGAAAAATTGTTGCTTTGGAATCATCATTGGGCATGCAGTTAGCCTCGTGAAATGCCTTTTGTACATGGAGGTGTGACATAACAGTAAATTGTACAAATATTCTACTTGCAAGTGATTTGCATTTACCAAAAAGAAATAAACAAAAAAAAAACAGTAACGCAAACATTTACAAATTACAATAATAACATGGACCCAACACTCTTTGTGTATTCTTTTAAAGTTCGATATCAATAAGTTCTTCTATCGCCTGAGCGCGTCAAGTTTTTTTTATACAAGTTAATAATAACGGGGGCTCAAAATTGCACGAATCAACGATAAAGAAAAAATCAGAATGAGAGTAAACGCTACTACAAGATTAATTAATAATACTCGGAAGTTTATTACAAGATAGAAACGCATAGCCTTTTTTTCCCCACAAATTTAAATGGAACGAATACCCTACAAACGACTCATTGAACGTTTGAATCCCGATATTACCACAATGATATCGAGTAAATAAATCTTTAAATAACTTAAAACGAATTAAATGGAAATAAATGTTCTTTTCTTCGTTTTCTTCGTGTAACATCCTTATCAGTTCCCCTGGAAATGTCTTTTTCGTGATAGAAAATTAATTGAAATAAACAAAGGAACGACTTCTGCTTAATGTTAATTCAAATGCAGACTTATCCACTCGAGTCCCTCTGCGATTTGAGCGAATCACTGTCAGACGCAATACTCTCGATAGCACTGTCCTGTTGGGAAATCGTCTCTGAACTCTTTGTTATCGTTACTTTATTCGTTTTGGCCTCTGTACGACTTGGTTTTGGATTCTGCTCGATTAAATTTGGCGCAGAAGTGGAATGTGAAGACATGTTTGGCTGTTGGGGTGCTGTAGGCCTCTGACAGGACAGCAGTAATTCTGGACCACCACCATAAATGTTGAGGAAGCACTGCCAAACCTCTTCAGATACTTGAGCACAATCAGAACCTGGAAAAAATTATTTATTTATTTATTTATTACCTTTTGCAGGTTTTAGACCTAATAGAAAAGCAGCATAAGTATTTTTTTAATCCAGAAGACAATTAAACTCACCAGGCTTCAGATCTTTTTGACCATTAACGTTTATGATGATCGACGAATTGTCAATTGGTCCAGGTGGCTGGGTTTCCTTGCCCTTGACGAAGCTCTGCCACTGTCGAAGCCAGGACATCGCCACTGCATAGATTGCCGTTGGATTCTCTATATTATTATAACGCTGAAATATATCCATTTCGTATTGTCGTCGTTTTTGCAGTGTCTCATACTTTTCCTCGCAGGTGGGACACTCGTACAGGTGTGAGCAGGCCGGGCCACCGCCAAACGTGTTGTAGAGATACTCCCACACAACCTGGGGAAGTGGCATGCTGAGCTTATCGACGAAAGCCGCCCTCACAGGCATAACTCCACCATGAGGACAGAGGAAATCCGAGTTGTCAATGGGTCCAGGTTCCGAGAAGGTATTGAATCGATTGATCCATTGACGAGAGACGAAAAAGTTCAACTCTGGCTCCCTGGACGATATCTCCATTAGCTCTATCGTCTTATCTCGATACTGCAGCATTTCGGGCGAACGTTTCTTATAGAATAAAACGTATGCTTCGCAGTTCTTCACAGTCTCCGGGGACACCTGGGTTACGCACTGATCGTCAAACTCGAACCATTGATTAATATCAGCGTTGAGTGCGTAACAGGTGTAGTGTCCACCTCCAGCTGTTCCATGGTGACAGATAACTGAGATTAAATCATAGGTAGCAACTTTGGATACGCATTCTTTGTGTAAATACGGACGCATGTCAAGGCCATCAAGTGGAAACGATACATAATTAGCTATTTTTGAACTGAACATCAGCTCGTGACGAAATCTTTTCAAGTGTATGCACAGTACTTCAGGCAATTCGAGGACTTTGCAGTACTTGATGCCATTACGAAGCTTATTGCACTTCTCGCAGCTGTAGACATTGTCGCCTTTGAGCTCGTCAGCGCTGAAGAATGCTGCAAGACAGTCGTGAAGACTGACAACTGGTCCCCAAAACCATGAACGCATCCATTGAACCAGCCAGGAGATCCACCCTGACTGATTCGTTACGTAGACTACGTCTGAGCAAGGTCCTGCCTTCTGGGGTGTCAGAGAGCCCTGGTGAAGCATGTCGATGTGATCTCTGCTTGGAATGGGTAAAGACAAGTCTTGAAATGTCTCAACTCTTGTTGATACTCTGTCGCAGGTGAGGCATTGAACGCTGCTGAGCAATTTTCCATCAAAGACATCACTTATTATACTTCTCGTTTTCACTGGTTTCTTTGCTCTGTGCTTTGTTGGTGAACTTTGAACGGATCTTTGTGCTTGAGAAAAAGACTCATCGGCAGTTTTCTTTATGCTTCTTGTTGTGAATTTATTTCTCAGCTTCTCTGACTGAGAAACTCTAGAATATCTTCTCTTTGTTCCACGTTCTCCCTCGTCACTGAGAGAACTCTGTTCACTTACCCCTGAGTCACAGGTCTCGTACTCTGCATCAGATTGACTAGAGGCATTGCCATCGATCTCAGTTTCTTCGTCGTCTGATGACTGCTCGCCATGATTTTTTAGACTATGAACGAGTTCCCTGTCGTCCTCGATACGTTCCTTTAATTCTTCGTGCAGTTGGTCCATGAAGCATCGAAGGAACTCTTGGGTGTCGTGCTGATGGTAGCCACGAAACATTGGATTGACAGCGCGAATGCCAGACAAAATTCCATTAGGAACGACGTAGCCTCTTGTTTTTCTGTTCCATATGTCTTTGATCAAGTTCATGTAGCTCAAACTCAATCCTGGCTTTTTGTCTTTTGCTATGTAATTGACCATGTGACCACAGTCGAGGAAAAATTGTGTCAATGGTACGACGTTGGATAAAGCTTGGAGTGCAGCATTCATATAACATGTATTTCCTATATTTTGTAGGCCAACTAATCCCCTTGGTTTCCCAGAAAAATCTTTGCTTTCTTCAGAGTCTGTGCTGTCTGGTGAATCACCAGTCTTCTCGTGGAAATACCTCTCGAATTTCGGTTCATTGCTGCCATAAAATCTGTAAATAAAAAGGAATTAATGAGGTGAAGGTAGAAATTTATCAATTAACTGTTACCTGTCGACCAAAAGTCTCATGTCTGCCTCGACTTTACTGTCTGAATTTGAAGAAGCATCCCCAGAATACTTATTTACACCCATTTTAACGTCCATTTGATGAGGTGAAAGCGGAGGAGATGGTATGTGCCTTGCTATAACTTCCTTCTTGCATGTGTAGCACCAAATTCTATTGGTGGACAAATTCATGTGAGCACAATGAATTGGATTCTTGGTGTTGTGGATGGTATTATGATCAAGATGTGTCTCTGCACATCCAACCCATCGGCACCCAGGATAAAGACACAGCCACAAATTGGGGCCCTCGTTATCGCAGTCGTTGCACTTGATGAATTTCTCTTTCTGTGCAAACACAGCTTCGATAATCGAGAGGTCGCCGTGATTAGAAATGTGTGGACAATTCCTGGCAACGAGAGGCATTGTAAATTGTTTTTGACTTGCCAATTACAATTGACCTTTATAATTTGTCCGCCACCAAAGTCTCACTGTTTCCTCATTTGTCAACAGTTTGAAAATAATTTCATATCACCAATGAATCATGATTATTCCCTTACGTTTCTCTCCATTAGACATTTTCTAACCTGTTGGAGACATTGGAGATTGGAGTTTCGTGCTGTCGTGACAAATGTTGACCACGAAAACGATTGTCATGGGTTTCCAGCGCCCAACGCGTTTCAAAGCACGGATGGAAGAGGGCGCTTGTGGTTGCATTTTTGGCGCGTAATTCAAAAGTCCACATGTTTTCTAGAGATGTTCCAGGATTGATTGATTGATGTTGAGATTTGTTTTGTTTATTATATGAAAAAATATTGTAACAGTAGCATAGAAAAATCTTGAGGCAAGGCAGTCCGAACTCTTCCAAACTTTTCACCCTCATGATCTTGAGGCCCTGATGCTTTTGAGTTTGAGAGTCACGTTGACGGCCAGCGTAGCCAATCAGCTACGGTTCTTTTTAGATCTAGGGGAAAATCTCTGCAGCTGATTGGGCCGAGCAGGCAGGAACAGACGAATGAGACGAGCTTCAGTTAATTAATGTATACCTGGGTTGAGAACCGCTATTGTCTGTTTCGTTAGCCTTCTGACTTCTGTGCCAAATCTGCAGGTGCATGTGCATCCCGGCTGGAACATACGTATACGTATACTTTACGTAGCTGGTAGAGTAGAGGTTAGGCGACCGTGGTCTGGAATCTCGGGAGCATTTCAATTCTTTATTTTATCTAAAAAAAACAGCCGAGTGCACTGCGTTGGAACCATCAAAGTTAAGGTAAAAAAGGTTATTTTATCCGATCAACGATCATCAACACGGACTACAAGACACTTCATCATCTAACTAAACATATTCATTTTCCTTTGTTTTAGACGCTTTTCTGGGCGAATAAAAGACCGAGATTCATCCGATTGTTGGATCAGGAGCCACTTCGATAAGTATATCATTCGCTAGGTAAGCCGAAATTGATGTATTGTCACAACTATTGTCGATTCCCGCATCTAACCTCAAAGCTAACCTCTACAATGATGATAGCAAATAGTGGTATTTTCTCATTTCCAGCGAAAATGGTGTTGTCGTGTCGCTTTTACCAGGAGAAGTATCCTGAGGTCGAGGATGTGGTCATGGTTAACGTCCGGAGTATCGCGGAGATGGGTGCCTACGTCCATTTATTGGAGTACAATAACATAGAAGGCATGATTTTGCTCTCTGAGTTGTCGAGGAGACGTATAAGATCTATCAACAAGCTCATCAGGGTGGGAAAGACGGAGCCAGTCGTTGTTATTCGTGTTGACAAAGAAAAAGGTATATAACCAACGACTCGACTGTAAATTATTCAATTTCCTAATTATTTCAATGTTTTTACAGGATATATTGACTTGAGCAAACGTCGTGTATCTGCTGAAGATGTTGAGAAGTGTACTGAGAGGTATGCCAAAGCGAAAGCAGTCAATTCTATTCTGAGGCATGTTGCAGAGCTTTTGCATTACGATAGTGACGAGCAATTGGAAGATTTGTATCAAATGACTGCCTGGTACTTTGAGGCGAAGTACAAGAAACAGAAGGCATCTGCGTACGATTTCTTCAAACAAGCAGTATTGTAAGTTCACTGTTATCCTCTTGATTTACTGCAGAGACAATGATCATTTTTTTTAAAATTAATTTTACGTTTTTCCTAGGGATCCATCTATCCTCGCTGAATGTGGACTGGACGACCACACGAAAGAGGTCCTCCTGAACAACATTAAGCGAAAACTGACGTCTCAAGCTGTGAAAATCCGTGCTGACGTTGAGGTCGCCTGTTACGGCTACGAGGGAATTGATGCTGTGAAAACAGCACTGAAAACTGGCCTGGCACTATCGACAGAAGAGCTTCCAATCAAAATCAATTTGATTGCACCTCCATTGTATGTCATGACGACTTCCACTCCTGAGAAAACAGACGGTCTGAAAGCTCTCAATGATGCCATTGAAGTCGTAAGAGATAAAATTACTGCTCTCGGTGGTGTATTCAACATTCAAATGGCGGTAAATTTACAAGTTCTTTTCATTATTCTTAATACTAAAAGAATTATTTTAAAAAATGTATGTTGAGTAAAAAATTTTTTTTTGCAGCCCAAGGTCGTTACAGCAACAGACGAAGCTGAATTGGCGAGGCAGATGGAACGTGCAGAGCTGGAGAATGCTGAAGTCGCTGGAGATGACGACGAGGAGGAAGTCGAGGGCATGGGAGATTTCAGTGGCGGTGAGGAAGAAGGCGAAGATAGCAAACCAGGCCACGATTCTCCAGCAGAAGATTGAATTGGAATCGCATGTGAATTTATGCCAGAATCGAAAATTGACACATTTTTATATGCCCAATTAAATCATGCGCTCGACGTTATCTAATACAATTTTACAAATAAAAATCATAAACCACATCTTTTTTCATTGCCAATTAATTACTTAACCCTGCAGGAAATGAGGTCGAATAAAAAATGATAAGAGTAGTCTTTTAAATGTTTTTCAATTTTTATTAAAATTGATTATCGATTGTGATGGTACTCGATAATTAGTCATTGGCAATGGTGACCTCAACCTCTACACCAGGCTCGATGGAGATGCTCGTGATCTGTTTGACGATTTCCGAGGGAGAGTAGAGATCGATGACTCTCTTGTGGATTCGCATTTGGAAGCGATCCCAAGTCTTTGAACCTTCACCGCAAGGAGTCTTACGTGTGGTGATTCTCAGGATCTTCGTGGGCATACGAACGGGTCCCTTGACCTTGAGCTTCTGCTTCTTAGCTCCACTGATCAGTTCGGAACATACTGAAAGGATAAATACACGTTATTCATGCTTCTTCAGACATCTTATTCTTCAATTAACAGCTCAAATAATTCAACGAACCTTTCTCAAGAGATCGTACATTGCGCGATGTCAGGGTAATCCTGATGCGATGGACTGGAGCAACTTCCTGTCCTGGTTTCTCGGGATTGTCGGTCTTGAGACTTGCCTAGAAAATAAAAGAATATATCTTAGTACATCACGATCATATTTAACTGATGAACTTATCGATGACTTACAGAGGACTAGATAAGCTAAAATAATTGCTAGAGACAAGCGTCCCTTATCATTTATTGTAACCTAACCTCACAATTCCAAAATATACACTTTTAGAGCTTACAATTGTAGATTTATTGGAATAAAATATTTTCTAACAATCAAGTGTAATGTGAAAATTGTTTACCATGATTAATTGACTTCCCTGGTCGAGATGATCAATTTATAATTGGAAAAAACTGACCAGCGCTGAACCAGTACAGATACGTGTTGCACGTGTCGATGCAAAAGGGGCGAAAACTCAAGCTGATGCCCATCAACTTCCGGCTTCCTTTTCGATACGCGCCAATACAAAAATGTCGAAATTTAAACAATTCAAGCAATAAAATAGCTGTATAATATTCTCTTTATTAATGATTCCTAACCTAGAAATACATATTTAAATATTTAAAATTTTTTCTAAACAATCGATCGTGAAAAACACAGTTTTTCTGTTGATTAACATCGAAAAATGACGTCAATGATTGCGACGAAATAATTCTTTTCCAGCAAATGTAAATGAATTTATAGCAGGCAATGATGAATTAGGTCATCTTGGACATGCAGCATGATCTTCTGCGGATGTAGAATGCTTTGTAAAAAGGAAAAATGGTTTATTCTTTGAAAAAAGTCGTTTTCGGCGGCAACCATTGAAGTAAACGATGCGCCGCCAACTTCAGGGCATTCGTTAGTCCGTCGCGTCGTTTAATACGGTTAACCGTTCAGCAAACTGATTTTCCTAATTTTTTGCCGATGTTTTGACCTTTCTAACATGCCAAATACACACGTAGCGCGAATAATATTACGATTAAGCCGGCGTATTAATATCTAAATGGCAAAGTATCGCGAGTAGTGTTGTGGAAGTAACAAACTGAACTAGTGCAGTGTATTCTCCACAGATATATTTGGTTTATTGATACTTTGAGTGTCATAGGCCTTGCGGTGTCTATGCATATCCTGAGGTAAATATTTTCTGTTAAATTTATCAATAAATGAATTGTTTGTATAACTAATTTTGCATAAAGCAATGCCTCTTATGAATTCAAATCGCTGAAAGATAAATTTGTTTACGTTAGTCATTGTATACGTGTGCAGAGGCCGACATAACCTTAAACTTCATTTCACGACATGATGCTCACACATTCTTCAGTAAATTGTTTGACAACAGACGCCAGCAATGCCTCGAAAAAAAATAATTCAATGATATAGAATTGGTCAATTAGTAAGCATTTAATCAATTGAGAAAACAAAATTTATGTTACAGAATTTGGACGGTGTTCTAGATCAATTGTGGCATAGAGAAAATTGCAGAAAGTGAGAAGGTGAACAGACAGACACAATGTCTGAGATAGTGTACCCCGCAGGGTGTAGGCCAGTCACTGAAGACCTAGGGCCTGATGAATTAATCAGAAGATTGAAGGTATTGTTGCTGTTTCAGTAAGAAAAAAAATAATAATTTATCTTTCTAAAGCTATAATAATAATTTTTTTCACTAGACACTCGCCCATACATTGCAAGCAATGGGCCAGGACGAGGGAGCGTACCAGCAGTACATTCCTTTAGCGCTTCATCTGGCAGAAGAACACTTTTTGAGTAATCCCAGCAAGGATGTCCAATTGTTGATAGCCTGCTGCATCGCCGACGTTTTGAGAGTATACGCTCCAGAGGCTCCATACAAAGATGCTGACCAAGTGAAGGGCATTTTTCTTTTTCTTATTAAACAATTAGCTGGACTGAAAGATCCAAAAGATCCAGCATTCAAGAGATACTTTTATTTGCTTGAAAATTTGGCATATGTCAAGTCCTTCAACATGTGCTTCGAGTTGGAGGATTGCCAAGAGATATTTTGTACTCTATTTAACCTCATGTTTAGAATAGTAAATGACGAGCATTCAGGAAAGGTTAAGAGCTTCATGCTCGAAGTTTTGTGTCCATTGATAACAGAATCAGACACTGTCAGCAATGAATTATTGGACATTATTCTAATTAACATTGTGGATCCAAATAAGACTCACAAAAAGAATGCCTACTGTCTTGCAAAAGAATTGATAATCAAGTGTAGCGATACATTGGAGCCCTACATTCAAGCATTCTTCAATCACGTTCTACTAATGGGCAAAGAAGAGAAGAGCTTGCAGATATGCAAGAAAGTTTATGATTTAATTTTCGAGTTGAATCACATATGCCCGAGCGTCCTGCTCTCGGTTCTTCCACAGTTAGAGTGCAAATTAAAATCGTCTACAGAAGCTGACAGGCTGCAAGCCGTCGCTCTATTGGCACGAATGTTTTCAGAGAAACACTCACAGTTGGCTACTCAGCACTCGCAATTGTGGCGTGCCTTTTTGGGAAGATTTAACGACATAAGTGTCTCAATTCGAATAAAATGTGTCCAGTACTCAATGCATTTTCTTATTAATCATCCAGAATTGAGGAAGGACATAACAGAGACATTGAAAATGCGGCAACACGATGCTGACGAGAATGTACGTTACGAAGTAGTGATGGCCATAGTCACCACAGCTCGCAGAGACTTTGAAGTCGTCTCTGACAGTGAAGATCTGCTGGAATTCGTCAAAGAAAGAACCTTAGACAAGAAGTTCAAAATAAGAAAGGAAGCAATGGCTGGCCTGGCAATGATTTACAAGAAACACTTGAATGGCGCTGACGTGCCACAGGCAACAAAGAAGGCAGTCACTTGGATAAAAGACAAAATTTTACATGGATACTACATGACTGGAATGGAGGACAGATTGCTAGTGGAGAGGCTTCTAAACACATGTCTTGTACCTTATCAACTGTCAGCTGAAGAGAGAATGAAGAAACTCTACCACCTTCTCGGAACTATCGACGATCATGCATCGAAAGCTTTTGTTGAATTGCAGAAACATCAGCTGGCTGTACGAAGGGCAGTCGTTGAGTGGCTGGAGATTGTCAAGAAGCCAGATGCCAATACTGAATTGATGAATAAAGTCCTGCAAATATCCCGCTTCCTTCCTGACCCAATGAAGGTCCTAGAGTTTCTCCAAAAGTTGAGTACTCACATGAAGCAAGATTCGACACTTCTACAGGCAATGGAGACAATTGTCCAACCCACTGTGTCTTGCAAAGAGTGTGCAGACAAGATTACCATGATTCTGAAGAAACTTGGACAGCCAGTCATGACAAATCTCTATTACAACACAATCAAAATGCTCCTGGAACGTGTGAGTTCTGTCTTGATAGACGAGGAAGCTATTAGAATATTAATTGGCTACGTCCAGGATTGCTTAAAGGGTGGCAATGTCATTGAGGAAGTCGGTTTAAATCCTAATAATGCTGGGGAGAAAGGTCTCAGGCTCCTCGTGATTCTGTCATTCGTCTTTGGTCCACATTTCCTTCACAATGACATCCTCATGCAGTTGGTTCAACTTTTGGAGACAGACGACGAGATGGTGGGTGCACTGGTACTGTCAATATTCACGTTCCTTGGAAAGTACAAACCCCTGTGCGAGGTGGCACCAGAAATCATGAACGTATTGGCACCAATTTGCAAGGATTTTGCATTAACTGGAACACCGAAGCAAGCCAAACAGGCAATACGATGTCTCTTCGTCAACATGACTAACATTCACGACACGATATTCCCAGAAATCATCGAAAGAATTAAAGCAACGCTCACACCAACCTCAGAGCATTACAGAACGTCAATCGTCACTCTGGGACACATTGCCTACAATCTACCGGATAAGTATCATGTACAAATAAAGAATATGGTGTCGAGGAAGATTGTAAAAGAGTTGCTGGTAAAGGAAACGAGCGAACCAACTGTAGACGCAATCGAGGGCGACTGGTGTCGTGAGGATCAGCTTCCAGAGGAGACTCGATGCCGATTGGAGGGACTGAAATGTATGGCTCGTTGGCTACTGGGCCTAAAAACTGACAATTTGTCTGCTCAGAAGACATTCAGGATGTTAAATGCCTTCGTCGTAAATAAGGGCGATCTCTTGCAGCAGGGTCGCCTGAGCCGTGCTGAAATGAGCTGGCTTCGTTTACAGGCTGGCTGCTCCATGCTCAAGATATGTGAGCAAAAGGGTGTCGGTGATCAATTCACTGCCGAGCAATTCTACAATTTGTCCCAGCTGATGGTGGACGAAGTGAAGGAAGTCAGAGAGGCATTTAGCACAAAGTTGCATCGAGGTCTTGGCACAGGTATTCCCAACAAATGCCTGCCATTAGACTTCATGGGATACTACGCTCTCGCTGGAAAGGAGGTGGACAAGAAGCAAAAGTGTCTATTAAAGACATACATGCAGACAGATATCAACAGAAGAAGAGACTACGTGAAGGCACTGTCTTTAGGTACTGTGGAGAGGGCGATGGGCCAATTGCCTCACATTTTACCAGACTACATGTTAGTCTTTGCCGTGCCAATTCTGGCTCACGATCCAGAATTCACGGACCACATGGACGTGAATCAGCTCCAAATGATTCAGCAGTGTCTCTGGTTCATTCTTGAGCCTCTAATCACCAAAAATGAATATTACTGTTTTGGCTTCTACAAAAATCTCATAGAACGTATGAAGACACACAAGGATGCCCTGAGGCCTGATGACGATACAATGAATTACAAATTGTGGGCAGTCTGTGATCTCGCGATGAATGTCATCTTTACAAAGACAACTAACTTTGATATGAAGGAATTCCCGAGTGAAACGAGAATCCCAACGATGTACTTTAAGCGTGCAGACGAGTTGGTGACAAACACTGCTAACTATCTTCCTGTAGAGATGCAGATAAACATGACGAGTCCAAAGGTAAAGGGCACACATCTCGGACCTCATGGCGTGGGTGGGAGACCACTACGAAAGATGAAGGGCAAGCAACAAAAGGAAGTTGGCATTGGACCGAATGAAACTGATGCGAGGGTAAGCATTAGAATTTTTTTAATTAGTATATTTTATACTGTGAATAGGTAATTCGAACGTCTAGCTGTAAAAATCGTGAGATCATCGTATGTTAAGCATAGTTGATTTAATTTTCAAGCTGCAAATTGGGGAAATGGAATGTATTGATGCACAGGTAATAATTTTGCAGACAACTTCAATGATCTCGATAATTATTGAATAGGATAATTGACTGTGACTGATGGTTAGCTATGTTATTTATGGATTAAAAAGAATTTCTAATTTTCTTGTAGCCCGCAGAAGCTTCCGAGACGAGAATTCAATTGCCTGGCATGGAGGAAGAGGTGAGTGTTTGGAAATCAATAATTATTCTATGATATTGATGATGAATTCAATTTTCAGATTGAAGAGCCACCAGCAAAGAGGACAAGAGAATCCGATAAAATAAGTAAATAATTGTATAACAAACAATGGTAGAGTGGACATAAAATAAGGAATGAGATGTGTGAAGGCGGGTGAAGAAAAAAAAAGAACCTAAAAACATTTTACAAATTAGAAAACAGAATATTTTGATTATGTACAACAATTAATACACCTAAGTCGTTCGCGTATTTCTAGAGCATAAGCTGTTAAGGATACATCCAATCTTAATCTATTGACAAAGTTTAATTGGTATTTTTATGTTTTGGCGACTGTTGTCTTAGCTTTGTCATGAATGCTGATTCAGAATGAATGCATGCAACGATTGGACATTGATATGCAACATTTTATGGTGTTCGAGACACTACAAACAACATCGTCGCTTTTTATTCTGTAAATTCATGTTGATGCATGAATCGAGATGGGTTTAATTATGTTCTCGAGTCTTTAAAACATTTAATGAAAATGTTTTTTTTTTTTTTTTTATGTAGAAATTTCAATACCCTATTCCATGAATTTTTTTCGTTTGTGTAACTTGCATAATTATTTAATAAAAAATTAATGATCCAACACGTTGAGAGATCATACTGCATACGACTGTGTTAGACGACTCAGAAGGATATATTGTATTTTGCACAAAAGAGAGGTATTTTTTGTGTGCTCCTTTTTCATGCAACTTGGTATATATTGAATTGAATTCACATTTTCTTCTGGCAAAAACCAATTGAAAATACTTCTTATTAATGCCTCCCACATATTTTCTGTTACTTTGATCAATTAGTAGAACAATCACAAAAAAAAAGAGAATTGTAGTGAAGTTTTTTTGTTATACGTTATTGAGTGCACTGTTGAAAGAAAAAAAATTATAAATAAAATAAAAATATTAATCTGGAGTGGACAGATTTGAGACGAAGACTTCGTGACAGAATTCGACGCATTTGAGTTAGTTTTGCACGGGCCTAGGTCTTACAGTTTATTTTTGAAATATCTTAAGATTAATTAGGTATTAATTAATAATAAATTTATGAGTGGACGTGTGGAATGAATGAATGGGCTTAAGGTATAATTGACTATGGTCGCGTGAAAAAAAAAATTACATAAATATGATAACATAACTAAAAGTTTAATCACCTATTGTCTATTCACAGAAAATACAGTGCAGTTTATTCTAAATGATTATAAGCGAAAATTGTAGGATATTAAAATTTTAAATCAAAGCACTAGTGACCGATTAATTAATATTAATT
>JABSMT010040112.1:0-14627 GCA_018902335.1 Eumacrocentrus americanus
GTAAGAAAAAAGTCATTTTATTTCATTATGACTAAAACTTTCAAGCAAAACTGAGAAAAAGAAATGAAAAATCATTTGAGACACCCTTTAGAGTTGAGCTACGAAGCTCATCTTTTAAGACAAGGTTACTTATGACCCAAACTAGCATTTAGAGGGGTAAGAGTAAGGAAAATAAACTTTCTTCTACAAGCTGAATAAAATTTTCTAACCAAAAAGTCAGAAAAAGAATTGAAATGTCATTTTCCTGGCGGATACGACCATACCGTATTTTTTCGGTATTTTCTTCGTATCACTTGTATACCGTAAAAATTTGGTAGCATATTGGTAAAATACCGCAATAATACCGGAAAAATACGGTATGTTTCGGAAATTTTTATACCCACAGTATACTGAAATTATACCAGGCCTCGTATCATTAAATTCGGTATTTTTTTGGTGTAACTACCGAAAAAATACCTTAAATATACTAGATTCATACTGTAATTTAATCTATTGAATTTCAGTAGATTTCTGGTATTATATACTACGTACAAAATACCATAAATATACAGAACCTTTGTGAACTGACAATTTTACTTGATTGTTTCGAATCTTTGTGACAGAAGTATCCAATGTGTTCGTTGTGCTATATGTTCAAATATGATTTCGAATCAACTTTTTTGGTAGGTCGTTTGATTCTCAAACAAATTAATTTGTTGATATTGAACATTCTTTAATAAATACTAAAAAAATACTGAGGATATTCACGAGGATTATAATGAAATATTGGACCGTCATGAAATTGCAGTATATGTGATTGTGAATATATCTGAGAGAATAAAGCAGTGACAAATTAATGCTTGACAAAAGTCAAAGCGTATTTCAAATGAATAATAGTGAATTCTTTGTTCAACATTAAACATTTAATGAAGTAAATGTGATGGGTTTTTCCTTGTAACGAAAATTTTGGTGAAATAATTTTGAAGAAGTTTGAATGTTATATTATAGAGAAAAACTCACAGTTTTAAATGAAACATATTTTATTATTTAATATTGCAATATTTTGATTGATTTGTTCAGTTTATGACATACAAATTATTATTATATATACTAGTATATTCCATTACTGGATAATTTTTATAATATTCATAAACTTCAGTGATATATGACAAGAGTAGCCACAAATCAATCTGTTTCCCAACAATTAGCAAGTGCAAGAACATAAGAATTTTGAGATGTGGAAATTGTTAGCGCTAGCTTTAGTGTTCGTGCCATTTCCATAAAAACGATCTTATCAGTCATTTCAATTTGTTTCATATATTGAATACCGAATGCTGTTCTGATTTCCCTAAAACATTTTATGAAAAGTCCATGCACATTATGTCCTTCGTGTTGAAATTGAACCATCGTTACTATTTCGCCATAGTAGGAGTCTTTGAAATGCACAATAGAATTACAAAATTTTGTTGTTGCGTCGCTTTGAGAACGATACTCAACTCCATACATTTTTGCTCTTTTGTAACATATTAGACGATCAGGCTCGTAACCCGAACTTTCCATTAATGCATCTCGTTCGGCGTCAGTAGGCGGTCTTATTTCTTCTGTATCCAGGCCGACAAAATCCTCACGAATCTCTTTCTCATGACTTCGGTGAATGTTTCTTATTTCAGCAATGAGACTCTTTGTTTCCTCCGATACCGGTTCATCCTAAATTACAGCATCAATGAATTTTGCCATCAGGAAACGAGTAACAATTTGATCTGCTCTCGCATGCGGACTAGTTACTTTATCTGCGATCCTCTTATTC
This sequence comes from Eumacrocentrus americanus, assembly GCA_018902335.1. Taxonomy (NCBI): domain Eukaryota; kingdom Metazoa; phylum Arthropoda; class Insecta; order Hymenoptera; family Braconidae; genus Eumacrocentrus; species Eumacrocentrus americanus. The sequence continues at coordinate 1,787 of JABSMT010040112.1, forward strand.
CACGATTCTAACGTGAATACAGCATGTACCCAAATGGGTCCCCAATTTTTGACAGTATCTGTGAGGTGTGTCAGCAAGTGAACATTAAAACTCATATCAGTGTCCTTAAAGTACTCCTCGAAACGTCGTACATACTGTGATAGCAAATTTTCTGCTTCATTGAGCTCTGCCCATGTGACACTCTCATTGTTGAGAAAATGGACAGCTTGAGACAATAGTGCAATGTGATCAACGTACTTCTTCTCAATAATGCCTTCAAGACATGCTGGAGCGTAACCAATCCAATTTCTCCACTCTGAAGCTTTCCACTGTGGATACTTCGCTATTATTCTCGATATTCTGGAACGACGAGATGGAGGTCTGATCGATAGAAGTCGTTGATCAATCTCTTTTTGTGTATTGGGTCTTCCGATGTAGTAAGGACTGTTCGATGAGACCATCATCAACGTAGTATGTTGTTTTATGACTCCAATGTACACAGCGTGCATAGCCTCCACCACGATTCCTTTAGGGATGTCAAATTCAGGTAGAGCGACCAGGCATGATATCCCCTTCACTCCAAAGATAGCTCTCCCAGTTTGATAAGCCTTCTTCATGTGCTTCCTTAATTCCGCATCCGTACGCAGTCGTCCAAAACTGTGGTCTACTGGGTATAATCGTGTTCCGGGAATAGGAACTCCTTCTGCATAGCAGTATAAACACCCGCACTCTTCGTTAAACTGCTTTGTGCGAGTACATAAAGGACGGGCAGAAGAATCCACACTTCCTACTACGGCAATGAACTTAGACGTCACCTGAGTCGTTGGCGTAGGCTTACATGTAATTCCAGACTCATGAAGTTCAGTTACTTCTTCAACAAATGGTGTGAGAAGGATGTCATGGGTGGATGTTTATCGTCAACATACACTCCCACCAAGAACATGTGCTTTTTACGTTGATGAGGCGGTAATTCATTTAATTGGGCATATACTGGCCAAGCACTTGTGTTTGCAGAATTGGAAATATTGCAACCGTCCGTATTGAACGTTAAGGAGTAATTATCGGGATTATTCAAAAAGTTCCCAGCTGAGGACAAATGCCGATATTCTCCACCGTCAAACAGATCTTCGAGAACCTCCGGTTGTTGTTTGACCCTGGTGAATCGATATTGCAGCGACTCTGCAATGTTTGGAATGGCGAAGAGATCCCGAAGCTGCGCGAAGAGACTTAATTGCAAAAAGTATCTGACCTTACTTTTATCCTGTTCTGGACCACATGCCTTGCAGGGACATTGTACTGTTGACTTCTTTCCTTTTCCGACATACCCTCTACAATCATAACAGTACAGGTGTCGAGTGGTATTAAGATCATTGCGATTAAGTGCCTTCCATAATCCTTTTTTTGTCGTTGGTATTCTGCTGTAATTTAGACGTTGTTTGACAATGCGTAATTGCGTCAATGTCTGCTCATACGATGAGTTAAATGTTACTAATGCCGCGATGATAGGGAGCAGAAAATCGCTGGAAGTAGTATCTTCTTTTAACCCCACAGGCCAATGGTGGATTGCTCGCAATCTGATGAAAGGTCTGTCATAACCCGCGTTAGTAGCTTCATCTTCAGCATCGTCGTCATCATCACATGATTCACTACTATCGTTACTATCTTGATCTGGTTCCTCACTGTTATTCGTATCTTCATCATCATCGTCAATTCCGAGAGATTCCATTGCATCTGCTCTTACATACTCGTCCTCTGTGTCTTCCGTTTCTTCATTGTACCCTAATCGGTCGTCATCTAATGAATTTTCGTCCTGCGCTATCTCTTGTAAATTTTCTGCATGGATAGCCTCGTCCATATTTTCTGGCTGTTCCATGACCTGAACTCCATGAGCATCATCGATTCTAGAAATAAATTGCCTAAGTTTAAGTCGCGTCGAGATTAGAATTATTAATAAATTCATACCTTTCTATGACCTCTATGCGTGCTGGTGGTATTCTCTCCGGTTCAGCAACAGCATTCGCGGGTCTATGCACTGGAACCTATGATAATTTCATATTATATATTTTTGAGGAAGGTAAATCATGTAAGAATATTATGAGTCAAAAGACATGAAAGTAAAAGCAGCAAGCGATTTTGTTTTCCAGAATATGGACAATTGGGTCGAGTTCAACATAGTAATATGTGAAAATCAACGATCATTACGTCTGTATATTGAAGTTGTCTTGCAATTTTAGATATTGTATTCTACCGTATTAAATATTTGCAACTAGTAAAAGTATTAACGCTGAGACCAAACCAAATATCGAAATTTTGAATATCTAGTGTCCTCATCAGTTACCCAAAAACTTGCCACATTTCGATCTGTATTAGTTAACAGTTGACTTCGTATTTGGTTCCGATAATAACCAGAACAAATTATTTTTAACCGAGTAATTCAACAAATATAGTTTTTGACATTTTAACTTAAAGTACGGCCTTCTCCTGTAATACGATTCGTTGTGATTTTCAAAAAGCAACATTCATGCCAACAAAAGGTATTCTTACATGTTCCTCCAAAAAATTTACTGGGGCAAAACAGCGAAAAGGATCGTTTGGATACAATTGATTGTATCGTCTCCTTTTCTTCGCGTTGCGTTTCCTAATGGTCTCTTGTCTTCTATGTTCTGCATCTTCGTCGTCGTCCATTTTTAATTTTGGAGTGATGACAAGAAACGACTGTAATTTGAAAGAAATAATATTATTAAATAAAGAAATGAAAATACGTTGATGCAGTAGTGAAGCGGTAAAAGGAGATAAACCACGATAACACTTTCATTAAAATTTTTCACAAAATTATTTATATCTTCGAAACTATGTGAGATACGACAAAAATGCAAATGATCTTTTTTGTCGAGAATTTAATTTTCTACAAGAAAGCGCTAATAAGATTTAATCGTATCTCACATAAGTTCTTGAGATAATTCGAAAAATGAAATTTGTAAAATTTTTGATGAACTTTTGATTTATGTCCTGTTACGGCTTCACTGCTGAATATATATTCATCATTAATGAAGTATATACTTATATATAACATCATCGTAGCACTTATCACTGATATAAAAGAAAATTTATATGGTTAATAATAGAAAAAATAGTTTCGGTCAGTAATTAATCACATACAATCAGGTTATGTTGCCAGTTTTTTCAATGACAAACACTCTTCAGATTGTAGAAATCAAAAGAAATATATTAAAAAGATAATTTACAAACATACTTATTTTTCTTACTTATTGTTGAGAATAATTGTAGAAAATAAATGGTGATGATAAACAATTAACGGAAAAATAGTAACGCCGATTGGTTCAAAATAAAATGAGTGACTTTTTTGGTATTATTAATAACTCGATAATGCAATATAAAAGTCGATTTAATCGGATAACGGAAAATATAATTTACATGACATGTTCACTCATTCCTCGCGCACTCAACAATGCTCAACAAGTAGGTAAAGCATACGCTAAGTCCAAAGCACAATTTAAAGAACACGGAAAAGTTCATTAGGACGGCTGCGGCCATTGGCTACTTCTACTGGTATTTGCTGTTAGAACACTAATTTCATTGGCCGAGATATCTAACATGGATCCCTTTCCGTCCACGTATTGTACATTGGCCTTAATGTTTTTGGCGTCTCTGTATCAGCTGTTTCGTCACTGCCACGCGCAAGCACGTGCAACTGCATCCATGTGTAATTACATGGCACTAGAATCGAAGTTTTTTATATCAATCACGATCCCTGCTAACAATAAACTGAGCTCTTACTATCCTAAAATAAGTTGGATGCAGCTTGATGCCATTATTTTCATCAATAGAGTTGATTCTCTATATCAATGGTATGTCAATCATACTTAACCTCACTTTATTGCCCGTCATGATTAGACATTCAACCTGTATATAGAAAGTTAGTATTGTATTACAGAAAATGGGCTTCCAACCGTATTGTCTCGTTACAATTGAGGATACAAAGTCAAACTTAATTTTGCCAACGAAGAAATTGGAAGTAAAATGTGGCAAAAAATTTGTCTCGCTGGGATCGTTGGATGCGAACGTTAATATTCAAAAAGGAGACAAATGCTATGTGTCTATGAACGAGACACGAAAATTGACACCGTACTACAGCTAGGCGGTAAGAACTAACATTTTTATAACTTTTCGGACTGTAGAATACATACGTAAACGTCTTGAAGGTCGATAGGACCCTTAGACAGACTACGAAACAATCTAAACTCCCCGTTTCAGGTCTTGAAATCCACAAAAAGTGAATGAATCAAAGCTTCGAGTTTTTAAATCAACTTTTCATCACCTTCTTTATGATCCTGAACAAATGTCGGTCTATTTCTCTGTTCGTCTGTCGGTCCTTTTGTTTGTTGTTGAAAAATAAACTGACCGGCTAATCTCCGAAACGGCTTGATAGAAAAATTTGGAATTTGATAGAAAGTTATCTCGGGTACCAAGGAATACGAACTGCTATTTGCGATTTCTTTATCTTTCGATTATCTTAAAAACAGATAAAGAAATCGCAAATAGTCATCTCAAAATTTCTCATGAATTTTTTTATCTTAAAAATTCATGAAAAACTTTGAAATCTGGCAGGGATGTACGTTAATCAAAAAGAATTAAAGGTATATAAATATTTTTCTATCACTTGCGATTTGGCGAGACAAAAATATTTTGAATTTTTCCTTCGAAATTTAACTAAGTATCAAGAATACTAAAGATGATATATTCTGTTGAAAACTATCAAATTATTTTTATTTTTTTGAAGTTCCTAAGTTGAAGAAAACTCTGAGCCAAGTTTTCTTGTTTTATACATAGTTTGTCCATATCAAACTAAAAAAAAATTTGAAGTGGATTAGTATGTACATTGCATAAATTTTGGGCTATACATTATGCAACTCGAAGTTGGTACTAATTATTTCTGTAGTGAAGCGGTAAAAGGAGATGAGTCAAGATAACTTTTTCATTAAAATGTTTTACAAAATTGATTATATCTATAAAACTATGGGAGATATGACAAAAATGCAAGGGACTTTTTTGTAGAGAATTCAATTTCCTACAAAAAAAGTTCAATAAAATTTTATCGTATCTCTCAAACTTTTCGAGACATTTGTATAAATGAAAATGTCTACAATTGTTTATAATTTATTTGTTATCTCCTTTTACCGTTTCGGCTTGCATTTACTGCCTTTTACGGATTCTATTAAAAGAATGGCAATTGTTAACATTTTATTATATTTACAGAGTCACAGAAAGAACTTCAATCAGCTACTGACGTAGGAACCGCACGTAGCCGGAAACAAAAAAGACAGACCTTCAGTCCTAAAGAAGTACCATCGAAGCGGAGACAAAAAAAGGATATACGTCAAGCAGAAGTGAACGAGATTGTTGCGTCTAGAGTAAGTTCATACATTGGTTACGCATGCTAAAGTATCTTTTTAGTTACTGGAAACCGCGTCATCAATATAAATAATCTATTTCAATTGCTCTACACATGGATTAGAAAAATATCGGTCTTGGATCTTTTTTACAATATTTTGCAGGAAATTAAATTCTCTACAAAAAAGATCTTATGCATTTTACTTATTTCTTGAATAGTTGTTGAGCTATTTTTTTAAGTGGTAAAAAGTAATGATGCTGATGTTACAGTAAAAATCGCATTAAAAAATTACACGTTTTTATATAGTATATGTTCCAAGTCAGAAAAGTGATGAAAAGTCGAGGCCAAGTGACTTGGGCAATTTTTAAAACTGATTTTCAAATTTGAACAGATTTTTCGAATGATATTTATCTTTCCCCGTTACAGAAAGACTTGGAGAAAGCATGCCAAAAAGCGACTAAAGATAGCGACAGTCGATTTCTATCTAAACTCCAAAAGTCATTGGCTGCAGAGATAGACAGTAGTAGCGAGGTAAGACTACCGAATGTTATTATTGAAAATTCATTGAAAAAGTAAAAATGGTAGGAATTCCTCTTGAATTATAAGAATGAAATATTAACATATCTGATTTCAATCGTATTTCCAATTTCGTGGGAAAAATATATTTTGAATTTTCATTATGAAAATAACTACTAAGAATTCTCAAGATAAAAAATTATATTGAAAACAGTAAAATTCTTTCTATTGTTTTTAATATATGAAATGAAGAAAAGTCTAGACCAAGATTTCTTGGTAAATTTTTTGTTAATAATTGTAATCACTTTTTTCAACCGTATGATTGTGTAGAAGCGAGATTCTGTCTCAGATTCAAACAAATATTTAAACAATATCTTAATATGTCCATGTGATAAGAGAATCGGCCCAGAACCGCGTGAGCGCAAAACACGTGCGAAGCTCCACCCAGCTCAATGTTGATCATTAAAAAAATTAAAAAGTAGGAAATAGTTTATGGTCAAGAAGCCATTTGAAGTACAGTCTCCTTGATACTATGTCAATTCTCCTCTGACGAATGCTATTTCTGTGTTATTTATTCTCCTTCTATTTTATCTTGGTATTTTTTTACCATTCTCAATGGTATTGCTTCTTTATAGCCTGACACTTTAGCCACATATACGGTTAACTTAACAAATATAAATCATTCTAAATACCCAAAGAACAAACAATATCATGAGATGTTCATGATAGTAGTGCTATCCATATACAACTCCAATATTTCATAAAAATTCTTTCCCCACTGTTCAAATCCTTTGATTTTATAAAACGGAATTGCCGTAACAAAAATGCTTTATATCATTGTGTTGACAAGCAAATTCCTTTTGTAATAGCTGACAAACACAATTACTGAAAATAGCTTCGGCTTCGTATTATGAATGATATTACCACTGACAACATTTTTATTTTTTCTTGATGTCAGCCTCAAATAACCTGTCATTCGCTTTACAATTCCTTGATTGTTCGTTTTTGGCTGTATGGTGCACGGTATGAATAAATTAAAGAGTGACGTAAATTCGTAGATCATCATAACAGCATCGGTGAGTATTTCTACATGAGTACTTTATATATTGTAGCTTCAGAATATGTATAGATATGAATGTACGGTATTTAATGTATCAATTAGGAGAATTGATTCTGTTAATCATGTGTTATAAATGGTTATAGTTTAGAACTATGCTTTCTTTTAGGTCCAGTTTTATCTAATATTATTGCTGCGTTGGGGTTGTGGAGTCACAGCATTCCCGTGACAATACAAGAGGCAAATAAAAACATTGGTAGTAAGTTCTATTTCAAATGTGATTATCGACCTTTATCTTTAACATACCATCGATAACTAAATCATCTATAGTTCAATAAATCTCATAATGAAAACTTTTTCTTATTTTGTGCATTAGGGTCTTTCCATATACGTCGTTGGGATGAAGAGGATTTCCAGGCTTGGTTGATCAATTTGTAACGAGAAATACTCTGTACTTAACATATTTTATCCGGTGATTTGTGATCTACACAATCATATTTGTTATGCGTATTTTCAATATTAAGTTATCTATCTTAAACATTTGTTAACGTATTTCACAATTGATAGCAATATCGATCAAACATGATTAATTACAGTGCATTACAGTATTTTCATTTTTTAAGAATCAATACATTAATTGTGAATCCTTTTTAATTATGCACATGAAGAAATACCAGATATAATTTATGTGAAACATTTTTCATGATTTTCACGTATGTATGTTTTTGTTCACATGGGAAGAGCTCAACATCCAAATCTGCGTCATCTTCGACTCAGGTATTATCGTCAGCATCGCTAGTAAACAGTGAATCCAGTGGCCACCTTCCACTATCGCCGCCTGCGGTATGCACAAAACAGACGCCCCTTCAGTTTCGTCGACCTCAATATGTTTCAATCTCACCTAGCAGCATCACAAACAAAACTAAATCGTCTCTGTCACAGATTTCTCGAAGATCAAAAACAATCCAGGTAAATCAAGATGTTCTATTCTTCTCGTTCCGATAATTAAATGTTCCAGATAGTCAGAAACGGATGACATTACACTCTGCATTTTGTTAACAGCGCATATTAATAACATACACTTCACCTGTTCCTTCAGACTGTCCACTGAATATAGAGTTCACTGTGCTTGCTTTTCTGATTGTTTGTAATTTGATAGTCCTTTTGAACATTCCACCTATATGATCATTTTCCATTTATATCAACAGGTACAAACGCCTCATTCAGCATCATCACAGCGTTCGCGCCCATCAACAAGTAATGCTGACGCAACGCCGATGTCCACTTTATCACAACACCACCGAATTGCAGAGTTACCGGGTCCGCCGTCATCCATTGAGAAGGTTCTAAAGTGGAACGCGGCATCAAATTGCAGCGTATCTCCACAATCACTGTGCCGGTCACCACTGTTGAGGACCACTCGTGACATGCAAAAGTCTACTCAGGCTCAGAGAACGACCTCTGCTGATGGGCCAACGAATTCTTTACCACTAGCTATAAGCCCTCGTAATATGCCAACGCCAATCGCAGTAACAGCTTCTAGTAATATGCTGTCTGGTACTACACAGCTTCTGGGTGCTACTCCGATCACATCGAAGAGTTCTCATCATTTGTCGCTGAACAATTTGATTACTACGCCTCTTCACGGAAGGACACCTCCACCTTTATGCATCGATGATGGATTATTCGAACGATCTGAAGATTGTCAAAACTCATCACAGCGAGACAAACTCGAGGTCAGTATGAATATTACTACTATATCTTGGGCCTACTTATACTCATATACCTCTTCAATTACAGGAGTCTTACAGACGAAAATTCTTAATGCTAAAAAAGGACTACGATAAAGCAATACAGAAGTTGAAGGTCTTCGAGGCGAAAGAAGAAATACGATCTCGTCACAAAGAAGAGCTGAAAGCAATTGTCACTGATCTTGTCACCAGCGTCGTTGATCAATCAAATTCAAGAGTGAGAAGACACGAAGATCGCTCGCGAAGTTCCAGCGATGAAGCCCCCGATGATCCACAAGAACAGGAACGAAGGATGTAGCGTTGGAAAAGGCGAAATCCATATCCACCCCCAGACAAACATGGAACGGTATGTATTATAGAAATTTTTTTATACTTTCTTTTATTTTGGTCTAATTTTGGTTCCATGTTCCTCCTCTTTTCATATTGTGGACGATTCCGACAATATCGAAAATTTCATGTTCGAAAATACAGAAAATAACCAATTTCGAAGGAACATACATATAAATCAAAGGTCAAATGATTTGTTCATTTCGACCTGAAGTAGATAATGCTATTAGCCATTTCAATTGTGGTGTAAATTTGTCCAAAAATGTTTCCGTTAAATTTTAGTTGCATTACTATACATAGTCATCTTTATAGAGTTTGATATTATGTTCATGTGCGTTGTTTAGGTGAAAATCGCAGAGGGCACGAAAATTCACATGGATCGCCTTATTACTGCAAGAGATAAACCCACGATGAGGCTAAGAGCGAATGAAATAATGCGTGGTCTGTGGGACGAAGCAACACGCCAGAAACTTTTTCTTAAAAATGTTGGCAATAAACCAGGAATAAAAGTCGTCGAAAAAAGAGATTTTGTACTTTTCGTCGGTATGTGGTATTATATATATTTTATACAATAAGGAAGTTTACCTTTATGAACAAATATTGCTGGTAAACAAAGTATATATGTTCAGTCATTATTGAAGATCAATGGTCTCAATAATGTTTTCATCGGTCAATAGTATTTTTTTTCGTAAAACTAGTATTGTTTTAACATCATCTGACAAATCCTCAATTTTAAATCCCTGAAAATATTTATTTGCATTTCCAGATGTCTGTGAAACGCTTCAAGAAGTGCAGGACATTCGTTACAACAAGAAAGATAATCCTGCCAGACGCATAAAAAAGTGGGTCGGTGATTTCTTGAAGAACGACCGTCCTCGGTATAAGAAAAAACAGGCCAAAGCAGCGCTGGCCGCATCAACAGCCGCATCACAGGCAAATTCAGGTGGCCGTCGCTGAATTTTTTGACATATAGGACTAGTGAGGGACAGACAAATAACGATACGAGTTTAGCAGCTAGGTATAAGTATAAATAAGATATGCGGATAAAAATTAAACGCGAGAGCACGCACTTTTCATACCGATCCGTTTTAAGAGCCTTTTCATTTCACGATATCGTACAAAATCATCAGGAAGAATTCATATTTGTTCTGTAGCCCGTTGTCATTAAGAAGAACTTAAAAAAAAAATGCTCGCCGCAGTATTTTTAGTAGCTCAGTATTCAGCATTGGTTCGGGCAATTATAATCATTTAATAGAAAAAAACGTATATTTACATTTGCTGAAATCATTTTTGATTAAAGGGCCTCGAGCGGTGAACTAATAATACAACTTTACGCAGTGAATCTTCCTGAATTGCGGCTCTAAGTGTGCTAATGTTTTATAAAATACTTCGTTCAAGTTTTCGCTATTGAATGAAATCGTTGAAACGTGTTTGAGCGTGGTTTATCAATGAATGTAATTTCAATCAATAAATATTACGCCTTGCAACTTCATAGGTCAACTTATAGGGTGACATATTTTCTAATATTGCTTTTTATAAATAAATCATGCTCAAACGACTTCATTTAACAGCGATAAATTTAACGAATGTTTTCATCATAGAATTTGTACATTTAGAGCAGCTACTTAGGAGAATTCACCGCGCAGTTTTCTTAATTTTTTTTTTAGCAATCGAGACCCCTTCGACTTGATTATTCTACATCGTTACTTGAAGCATATATATACAGTTTGGTAAAGTTCAACAATGATAAAAAAACTGACTAACCGATTGTAAAAAATTGTTGCTATTTCTCCGGTTTATTAGTAATAGTGATAAAACGGTGTACGACCAATGTGTGCTTGAATTTTGATATTACAACTTTTTGGATTTCATACGTTCACCACCTTCATTATTTTTACTTGTCATAATAAAAGGTACAAATAAATACTGAATTTATGTATCGAAAAATAAGTTTCTTAAATACCCCTTTCATATTCGTTTGACTGCGCCTTCTGCATGGTATAATTTGGGTATTTTTTCGGTATTATACTCAAATAATACTCACAATAAAAGTTGAAATTACGGTATTATTCGAGTAAAATGTCAGTATTTCTTAATTTCAGAATTCTCGTTGGTATAATTTCAGTATGGAACAGGTATAAAAAATTCCGAAGCATACCGTAACATTTCGGTACATTTCGGGTTTGGTCGGATCCGCCAGGGTTGAGCCACCTCTTAGACTTGAGCTACAGAGCTCATGTTTTAAGAGGATGTTTTTTATGACCCAAACTAGCATTTAGAGAGGTAAGAGTAACAAAAAAGTCATTTTTATTTCATTATGACTAAAACTTTCAAGCAAAACTGAGAAAAAGAAATGAAAAATCATTTGAGACACCCTTTAGACTTGAGCTACGAAGCTCATCTTTTGAGACACGGTTACTTATAACCCAAACTAGTAGTTAGAGGGGTAAGAGTAAGGAAAATAAACTTGCTTCTACAAGATAACTAAAATTTTCCAATAAAAATGTAAAAAAAAAATGAAAACTTAATTGAAACACCTCTTAGACTTGAGCTCCAAAGCTCATATTTTAGGAGGGTGATTTTTATGACCAAAACTAGCATTTAGATGGGTGGGAGCATGAAAAATCAAAAAATATTTTGTTTTGACACACCCTAATATATATATATATTGCAACGGTCTCGTCGATACGTCACTGTCCCCTCCCAAATCTCGAGTCTCAGGAGAGAGGGCCTGTACGCCGATAGAGCCCGAGAGCAGCCGAGCGGCGGCGAGAAGCCGCCTATTTGCCGCAGGAGTGGGGAAACTCGGTGAGTCGAGAGCTCCGCTGAGACCGAAGGAAGCACGAAAGCCACCAAGGAGAGCAGACCTGTGCTGAAGAGCACGAGAAACTGGAAGGAGAAGTTGACTTGGAAGCCACAGAGGGCGTGGGTAACTGAAACGAATTATTTTATGTATTAAATTCTTGCTGGAGACTTTACCTTCACCCGGATTATTTTTTTGAGAGCTGGTTCCCATCAACAATTGGAGACTTTGTCTTCGATTGTCGATTTATTTCAAATTTCACTCGAGTCTTTCCTTTAAATAGAGACTCTGCCTGGAGACTTTGTCTTCAACAGAGCTCCTTGCTTCCTTCATTCATTTAAGATTTTCCTCTATTAAATACAAGTACAGGAGACTTTGTCTTCTAGATTATTATCAAATCTTTCTCTCAAATATCTATAAATCCCTGGGGGCTCTGGGGACTCTGTCTTTGGAGATAAGAGATATTGTCAGGATTATTTTCTCTCTGATCTGGTCATTACTTGCTGGAGTCTGTGACTTCGTGCGAAAGTTGATCGGATTAGATAATACGTCTGGACGATTCCGCACGAGGGACTTTGTCTCTCTGCGTATGTGACTCCGAGACGTGGAGGATCCTGACCAATAAAGAGTTATAATAATCTGATTAATTACTTAATAGAAAAGTTAACTATTTTGCTCTGTAGAAGAGAATGCAGTAAATGAGAAATTCGTTTTCACTGATAATTAATCAAGGAAAACAACCGGTGAAAGAAATCCCTGGTAGGAATAGCAGTTTGAGATTAACTCACTGATTAGCTCATCTCTATTTTGGACAGAGAGGGAACGTGAATCCTGAAGGCCAAAAAGGAGATGAATCGAGGACAACGTACCCTTGAATCTGAAGATTTTTGTCCCAAATGAATTTAATTCGAGTCAATCCAGTACTTTGTTAAAACAAAATCAGTGAATAAACCTCACTTTTCTGTTTCTCTATAATTTTCTAATCTATTTATTTA
>JABSMT010040223.1:0-14626 GCA_018902335.1 Eumacrocentrus americanus
TTAAATAAAAAAAATTAATCTTTTATATGTTTATTTACTGTCACTCACCAATTAAGCAGAATGCATTACATTGAATGCTGCGTTGTGTGTTTGCTTACGATAATGAAGTGCTTCTTGATATGCTTTCTTCACAGCTTTGCGATCCGCTGGCTTTCGTGATTCAATCAATTTTGCATCATCCACAGACTGTGATACGCCTAGCTTCTCCAATTTTTCACCAGGGAGCCATTGCCTGTTAATCAAAATTAATTGTATACTATCAAACGATTAAATTAATCCAAAAGATAATTTAATTTTTTCCATAATTACCAAGTGCGTTTTGTGTCGAAAAACAGTACGAGAAATATTGGATCTTTGTAGTTGACTGCGAGTGCCAGTACATCATCGGGTGGAGCAGGAATGGGAACACCTTTGTGGACTGTTCCACGAGGTGTATTAGGATCTATAATCAAAGCGGGATACCATGGATATCCTCGACATTTGGCCCAAACGAGTTGTAGAGCCTCCAAACGATTCTCTGGCACTTTATGCCCATCATTGTCTTTAGGTCTTTTCACAATTTGTTCAGCCTCTTGATCCTCTGTCTCGTCTTCATCGCCATCAGGCTCAGGAGTGGTAGATCTGCTTGTGGAGCAACTACTGCAACTGGAAGACTGACTTTCCCCTTCGCCAATGTCACTGTCCATTCCCCGACTTCTGTAGACTCTGAAGCTATCGCTCTGTTTCTTTTGGTCTCCTTCAGTATTGGTTACTTGTCCACCTTTACTCGCTCGAGCTTTGGCTTTACGTGTGAATAATACAGCTGTACGACGATTAACACCACCGCCAGTACCGCTAATTTCTCGTTCGCCTGTCTGTGACTCCGATTCACTACGATTTCGATTACTTCTTTCTCTTTTTCTGGACTTATTAACAACTGGATCTGGGGCTTCAGAGATTGGGTCGAGTTCTGGATAATCTTTTCGAACCTGTTCGATGAGCGCTCCACCCTGTTCTCGCATTTTTAATCCTGCACGATAGAACATTGTGTCTTTGCGATTGTACGCAAGACAATTGTTGACCATTAAATTGAAGTCCGATTGGAATGCTGATAGACTGTCGTATTCTTGTTTTTCTATTTTTGATTCCATTGTGGAAAGATCCATAGGCTGTGACACAATTTCAAGGTAGTCAGGAACTTCGATAATGTTTACAGGCTGACCAAACACGTCATTGGTGTCTTTGGCTTTTATGGCCTCTAATAGAGTTTGGAGGACACTTTCTAGAGGTCTTAATTCGAACCACAGGCATTTTTCCTTCCTGAAAAGAAAAATAGAATATTAATTAACGATTTAGACATTGAGAGACATTGAAATACTTTTTTTCAATTGATATCCATTCAGATCAAAGATTTCCTAGAACTTACACTTTAAATAATTCCTTCTTCAACTTCTCACGTTTACGAACAAGTTCGCAGAGCAATCTGGCTCGCTCCAAATCCTGACGTAAACACTGCCAGTACTTAAGCTGCCTATAAAGTTCCCCACGCATTTCGCCATCAGGTGCAGGCGAATTTCCACCAAGTGCTGGAGGTCTAGCGTGTGGATGAGAGCTCTGAAGTCGTCTAAGCAGTGGCACACCATTCCTATGCTGTCTCTTGAGTGTCCAGTAGGCAATTAAACGTTGAATAAGCTGACTACGTTTCGGCAAACCCTCAGCCAAATTGGCAATTTCCCTAATTCTCTCAGGTGGGATTGTCGGAATAGAAATAACTGGCGCTGAAGAGCTCTTTTTATTCGCAATTGCTCGACGTCTAGCATCAGCAGGGTTTGCAGAAGGTTGATAATCAGGTGGTGTGTGTGCCTCACAGTATGCAGTTTTTTGAACGAGCATTGGTTCACCGTTCGCGGGCTGCACTGTTCGCATGCGCATGCAAAGTCCCGCTTGCTGGGCACAAGTGACATGGAATGCTGCGTAACAATTACTTTTGTGGCATTGAATGCATGCACCGACACTGCGACGCTTGCAGACACAACAAGTGAGCTTCCAGCGTGCTGCTGGGATGCTTTCGATACTGTCAATGGGCTCTAGGAAAACTGTATTGGCAAAACGAACCTCAGGAATCCATAGAGCACACACCACGTGTGCCCATGTTGCTGATCGATCAGTTTGCTTGAAAGCTCCACCTCGATTAGGGCATAATACACAGTCGACAGCTCTGGAAGGGCTTTGTAAGCATCTTCTACAGAGCCATTGACCCTCGGGAATGTATGGTACACCATAGCAATCTTGATGAACTGCCAGGTTGCACATGTCGCAGAATAAGATTGCATTGCTGTTTTGGCATTCTCCATCCATGCAGATACAACAGACTGCATCCTCGTCTGCTGCAATACCTCCACCTCCATTGCTCTGCTGCTGGAAGTAGGATTCTTTTTCTAGACGATCCATCAACAGCTCAAATATGTCGGGCTCCATCGGTGGAAGACCTGAGGATATTCTTCTGTCATTGACTACTGCTAACCAAGCAGAATCCTCCTCGTCTAAATCGTATTCTACTTCACCTAAAGAATGAAGGCATTGTGAAGGTTAATTCATAGCTTTATAGGAATATAAATAATTGTTAGATTCGTATTGTAAAATTTAATTATATTCTTTTAATGAAATCATTGTTAAGTTTAGACTTTAAAAATTACCATCAAGTTCTTCTCCACTTCTCTCCATGAATCTGACATATGAATTTGGAAGTTGCTCAGCTTCACCAATCTGACGTTCATATCCATCTAATTCCTTCACTATTGCCACTGGCAATGAACTCAAAATAGCTTTGTCCTCTCTATCTTTGTCATTTAGAGTATGATTCCCTTTTTTCTCCTCAACTTTGTCGATTGACACCACAGGAATACTGTCATTAATACCTAGTTTCACATGTTTATGTGACTCTTCACCAGCTGGTGTTATCTGTAACAATAAAGAACATCTTTGTGAGTAAACTGGAAATAAAATAGTTTGTCAAATCCGTGTAAAAACTAGAAATATACCAGAACAAAACGTGTAGCATCCTGAGGACTGAGTGCTTCTGGACCAGTTCCAACGCCATCACTTTGACCACCCATTCTATTCCTCTTCTTTTTATTTGACTGTGGAGTATTCATGATGCTGTTTGTGAAACGATTCTTCACATTAACATCGTTAGACACATGCTCAACTATCAACTGAAGTAATTCCGATGAAGTAATACGATGAATTGTAGTAGTATTTATTTGTCCGGAACAATTTCTAATAAACAAAAAAGTGAATATATAGACGTAATGTTTATAATGTGCCTTCTAATAGTAGAATCTTACATGCGTTGTTTCTTGATGATTAGATAATATCCAAAAAGAAGATTTACCAATGCTCCCGTGAAATTATATGTAGACCTGGTGTGGACGACGTTCCAGACGTTCCAACCAGTTCCAGCGGGAATGTGTCGCAATCACGGTCGTCACATTGGTCACATCTTGGTTATGGCACCGGCAGCGTCAGCTGTCTGATGCCGAGTCGTCACATACGTATGCTGGCGCGAAGCGTACGTCGGATGTACTGCCACAGGTTAGGTTATGGTCTGAATGTCTGAATAAACCTACATATATATCTATATATTATTTAGTCAATGAGAATGTGTATAACATACCAAGGCAAATTTTACTTATTGTCAATTTGATGGTTATAAACAGGTAAAACCGTCGGAATTTGAGGTTAAGTACGCAGCTTCAAACATTCATTGAGCTATATATATGTTGAGAATTAATAAAAAAAATTTGAATAATTTTTCAAATCGATTCATTTTCTGTGCATCAAAATACACTAGAAAAAAAAACTATTCAAAATCTTTTTACGGCGAAGGCGTTGATAATAACTCATAACGGTTATCTTCGTTTGAATTTTCCCGCTCTCCGTTGTTTCATAGGGCGCATGCGGCGGCCTAAAAAAAATTGATCACAGGCGCCATCTAGTGGGAAATAAATCTATTATAAATAATTCTGCGCCCTTGGTGGAGCTGCCAATGCTGTTACTTTTTATTAAAGAAAAAAAAACTATAGTCTGTGTATGTATGTATGAATAGTCCGATAAAAAAAAGGCCGAATTATACATTGCGTCTGTGGTCAGTTGGGCTGCTCCCATGGCATTAGAGCTAGTTAGTATCAATTAGAATCAAATTGTGCGAGTTTCATTCGTGTGTTCTTGTCCAGCAGTGCCTAGATTTGTTCATCAATTATCGAAATAGACGAAAAAAAAAAAAAAAAAAACATTAATTTGCCATGGGAAACGTTCACACTTGCGGACCGAACGAAGCGCTTGTAGTATCAGGTACGCTGATTTTTTAATATGAATTTATAATTTTTGGAAATTTTTTTCTGTCTATATGAGCTGTGGATGCTGTAGAATTAATGTTTGTAGGTGTACTTGAGTCTGCGTCATACATTGAGGAGGAAAAAAAGTCGCTAGAATGCAGCGGGAACGGAACTTCGTGTGATGTGTGTCATTTTGGAGGTTACGATGTTATCGTTTACCGGTTTTCCAACATCATTACGACACTATTTTCATCGTGTCGTCGTTACGTCATCTCAATTATGTCGTTATTCCTACGATTAATGATAATTTTTTGTAGCATTTATTTCCTCTTATTTACAACATGGAAGAGGTTGTTTCAATGCATTGTCTTCTTGATAGAGTTTTTTTGAAGGGGAATCCCCCCACACTATGATAATTATCTTTGTTTGAATCAATAGGAGATATAAATTCCGACGAATATTTGTTCGTTTAATTCTCTAGAAGTCTTCAATGTGAATTCCGTATGTCGTTAATACTTCTCACTACAAACAGTTTTCTACATTCCTCTGTGTGTTTTGACTCTATGTAGTGACTCATAGCACTGATAAGTAGAATCAGATTGCAAGAGTGTTTTATTACACGTAGATGTTTTTTATTTTTCTGAGTAAAGGATGGAAAAGATATTATATAGACCGTCCTGACCTTGTTTTGTAGTAGATTTATATTTAGTCTTAATTATTTATACATTATTAGTCAATCCATGCTTGCTTAATCATATCAGCGCCTTTTTCACCAATCATATAAATCCCTGCATTCACATGACCAATAGGCATTGTCGGCATAATTGAAGCATCAACCACTCGCAAACCTTTGACACCATAAACACGCAATTGTGAATCAACAACTGCATTGGGGTCATCTTCAGGTCCCATTTTTGCTGTGCCAATTTCATGATTCATCATTGCAGGCAAATGTCGAATGGCACATCGAAAGTAGTCGTCAGAGGCAAATTGAAATGATGTACACCCAGGAATTTTGATATCATGCAAACGACTGCTGTATTTTTGAAACGGTTCAGTAGATGCAATCTTGATAGCTAGCTTTATTCCCTCTAGAATGATCTCCACGTCTGCGGGATGGTCAAAAAAATTCGGCTGTATTATTGGATTGTCATGGGGATTCTTGGACTTGAGTCTTATTCGACCATGACTTCGTGGCTGTTGCATTATTGGCCAGATTGACCAAGCATCACGATTTTCAATTGGCTTGAAGACTGTGTTATAAACCTCATCTGTTATTCCATGACCCTTTCTCACAGCAACTCCATTGTCAGAATGCATTGAACCTGAGACGAATAGTAACTCAAGATCAGGCCGATCATCAATAGCATATTTCGTTCTAATGAATGCCAATGCCTCAGCCCCTCCTGGAATTGATAATAGTCCACTTCTGTGATTTAGATATTGAAAAAAATGTCGAGGTGCTAGCATTCGATTTCGCACCAGAGTCACGCTCGCATTGACCATGAACGTCAGACCAAGGAAGCCTATGTGCTCGTACAAATTGTAGCCAACTTTGGAATCTTTAATGACCTGAATTCCTAACTCGTTCAGATGTTCCTTTGGACCTATCCCTGATAGCATAAGCAGCTTTGCAGAGTCAATTGTACCAGCTGATAGAATTACTTCTTTAGACGCCTTTACACTTCTTATTGCTCCATCCTTGATGTATTCAACTCCATAGGCACGTTTTTTGTTATCAAAAAGGACTCTTGTGACCCGAGCATGAGTCATAATGTCTAAATTAGGTCTATCGACGCGAAGATATGCTCTTGAAGCACTGCAACGTGCACCTTTATCCATATTCACTTGAATATATGAAAAGCCAATTTGTTTTGGGCCATTATAATCCAGGATTTCGTACCCCAATTTTTTTCCAGCTTCCAAAAATTCAGTAGACAGTGGTAAATGGTGTGGAACATGTTCTACACACAAATATCCATTTCTTCCATGATAAGATGCGTTGTATGGTCCTGAAAGAAAAGATATTCTATTGTAATTCTCTGTCATTTGATTTGCAAAAAATTCCTAATTTTTTTTACATAATGTATACATACCTGGAACTTGAAATCTTTCACTTTTCCTGAAATATGGAAGGACTTCATCGTATGACCAGCCATTGTTACCCATCTCAGCCCAAGTATCATAGTCTATCTTATTTCCTCTAGTGTGAATCATGTAGTTCAGAGTGCTGGTGCCACCTAATGATTTACCTCTTGGCCAAGTGCATCGCTGATCTATCATACCCAAGCAGGCATTGTTCTGTGATTGTACTCTGTACCCCCAGTTGTATACAGTCTGCTGAAAGTTGCTTACTAGAATTGGTATTTGATTTAAAATACCCTCGGGTTTGCCTGCTTCTATTAGCAAAACATTCCATTTTGGGTTCTCTGACAGTCGATTGGCAACGGTGGAACCTCCAGATCCAGCTCCCACCACTATGAAATCGTATTCATCTCGTGTTGGAATTAGGACAGTGGGTATATCGAAGCTAGTCTTGAGCCCATAACTCTGAAATAAGTCGAGAAGACTGGCGCCAGACGCTGACCTCGTGCTCATCAGAAGTAATGGTAAAATGACCTCAATTAGGATTTTCATGGTTTCGAAAGGTCTAGTTTCACATAGAGCCCATCAAATGCTTCATATGAATTATTCTAATAATTCGGGGAGCCCTCTGACACGGGCCTGATGCTTTTGTTAGGCTCAAGGATAATGAAGTTCACTAAAAATAACTCCAGAGCGTGACGTGAATACAGGAATTTCAGGAAACGATTCACTGTAGTTATGGCAGCACCCTATTTCCTCAGTGTATAACGAGTTATTCGTGGCCCCTAGAACACGAATAAATAAACTTAATTGTATATAAGTGCTCTATCACATGTGGCGCGTTGAGCGATCAATAAATGTGAATGACCGTGCCTTTATCGTTATCGTTCTTATAGGTTTAACAAAGTAGAGTTTGCTGTACTGCCAGAAAAAAAATTCTTTAGTCTATTCACTTTGTAGCTTCGTAAAACCTGAACCTCTCAATTATCCACACCATTAGTAGTCCATAAAATTAAATTATACTGGGAAAAGATGGGTTCAAAACACCATTAACAGTCACTTTTTATAAATTTTTCTGCACACAATATATCTTGGCAAATAATTGCAGGAGGAAATTACACTGAACATTTTACTACAAGTACCTTCATTATTATTTTATCCTCAATCTTCGAATATCTACGACGTTGTGCCGCTGATGGTAGTGTTCATCTTCCTAAAACTGGTTGGCCCCTTCCTCGTTTCGTCCCTTTTGTTCGAACCGATGAAAGTCCACGACGACGTTCGTCAATAGCAAACGAAAAAAGACAGCAATGTATTACGTTGAAACCAGAAATCGCTGGTGGGTTTCCTTGCCTCTTCGAGGTCCACAAGAGAAATGCAGACTTTCTCGAGCTGTTGGCATAACATTGCATGCATACTTCGATAACTTCATCGAAAGGAGCTGCCTATATCCCTACCAAAATCCTTTGGAGCAGGACGAGGGTGAATGTGAACACCATGCATGACCTAATTCTTTACCACCTTGATCAATGTCACTGTCTCAAGGACTACTTTACCTTACACCACCATAACAAAATATTTTGAATAATCTGTGCGGAATAATGTGTAGACTGATGACTTTCTAACTATAATGATCACACTAATTTGATTATCCGTAAAATACTAATTTATATTTTTTTTATTTTTCAGGTATGATCAACATCTTGAAAAGTGATTAATACAAAATGAGGTATTTACATAATATCTACACAACTGCACGAGTGAAACTTTTTATTTAAATAGTAAGAAAGGCCACATCTACATCTCACCGCGATCCTCACTCAATAACGAGTACTCTCTCGTAAAATTTTTTAACTGTCTTCTTTTTTAATTTCTCAAGAGTATTCGTGTCATCGCCAATCGTTTACGTCAATAGGGTAGCCCCAATCTTCCTTTATCATGTCTGCCAATTTTTCTGCAATCATAAACACCGGAATATTCGTATGACCTGAGGGTATTTCTGGCATAATCGAAGCGTCACCGACTCGCAGTCCGTCTACCCCATACACCTGAAAACAAATTATAGTCAAACATTAACTTTAATAGATCTGTGAATATATTTCAATATGAATAGAATAATATCACCTTGAGTCTTGAATCCACAACTGCTGTCTTGTCACCTTTAGGGCCCATTTTACATGTCCCGGAATAGTGATATATATTGAGGGTAATAGTTCTAACCGCGCACTCCCAATATTCATCGCTATCAGCGGGAAATGATTCACAGCCTGCCAGTGGAGTAGGATGAAGCTTTGTGCCAAATCTCTGCATAGCCTTCGTTTTGGCAATTCGAAGAGTAGCTCTAATGCCCGCAACTAAAATCCTAACGTCCTCCTTATCACTCATGTAATTTGCATAAATTCGTGGCTTACTCTGAATATCGTCACTACGTAGAAGAATTTTTCCTCGACTCTTAGGTCGCAAAAGCATAGGGAAAACAGCCCAAGTGTCAGCACCATCAATTTTGGCATAAGTCCGATCCCAGACTTCTGGCTTTATACCGAAAGTCTCACGTACGATAAATGTCGAAACAAACGTACCAGCCGTAAAAAGCAGTTCAACATTGGGATAAGTATTAGTTCCATTAGGTGGACTGTCAACGTCAATGAAAGCCAGAGCTTCAACTGAACCAGGAATTGCCATTGGACCTTTGCGTTGAATAGAGAAATCACGCAGGTACGGATTGGCTGGATGCAATAACGAAATTAAATTTATTGCCACGGGTTGATCGACCCGAAAAATAAGTGCACCACAGGCAATGTGATCCATCAAGTTCCTACCGACAGGGGCATTTACGATTGGCTCGATATTGAATTGTTTGAGATGCTGAGCAGGTCCAATTCCTGATAGCATCAGTAACTGGGCAGAGCCTATAGTTCCAGCAGTTAAGATTACTTCTTTCGTCACATAAACTCGGAGTCTTCTGTTCACCTTGATAAATTCAACGCCAATAGCACGAGATGCATTCTTATTGAATAGTAATTTCGACGCCAAACTGTTCTTGGTTACAAAAAGGTTTCGACGATCTCGAGCCGGATGGAGATACGCCACATTGCTACTCATCCTCATGCCATTCTTGATGGTCGTCTCAGGATAGGAGAATCCTGTGTACTCCAGTCCATTGTAATCGCTGACATTGTAGCCCAACTCTACTCCAGCTTTCAGGAAAGCCTCAGCAAGGGGAGTATGGAAGGGAGGATGTTCCAAGTGCACAGGTCCTTTGTAACCACGAACCTTCCCATTTCGTGGACCTGGGCTATCCATCGTCTCGAGTTTCTTAAAGTATGGAAGAACATCCGGCCAAGACCAACCCTTATTGCCCAATTCCGCCCAACGATCATAGTCTCTAGGGTGTCCCCTCGTTGCGACCATGTAGTTGAGCACGCTACTTCCACCCATGACCTTGCCTCTTGGCCACTTGCACCTGCGATCAACAAATCCACGACAATAGTTGTTAGAGGGTTCAGTGCTATACTTCCAATTCACAAGGTCACTGTACTGCAATCCCGTGACGAAAATGGGAATATCCATAAACAGATTCTCACTGGGGCCTGCCTCAATCAGAAGCACTGAGACACTTGGTATTTCCGTGAGTCTTGCTGCCAGTGTTGCACCAGCTGTGCCAGCACCCACTACTATGAAATCGTATTGGTCACCATCCCTTGGAGTCTTGTCCGGAGGTTCTGACTTCACGAATCGTTCACCCTCCACCAACACCTCTGGCAAACTCGAGATACCAGCCATCAGATTCTGAAGTCCATTTCTGAAACTCCTGGTGCCATATAAATTCTTATAGGGTCGATTCGTTTGACAGACTATGTGGTTGATGAGAAAGGAAGACAGTAAATACAGTAATATGCAAGTCATTGTAACGTTTCAGAGATCGCGTATCTACACAAGATTTGTTCAACGATTGAGCTGTATTTATAAAGAATTGTATCATCCATTGGCGCAGAAATATCAGAGGCTGTAGTAGAATGAGCGTAATTACAATTTAATTATTCGAAATAACAGGTTTTTGAGAAAAAAATAGAATAACTAAGGCTGCAAATAAACATCATTTTCATGGACATATCACTTTTTACACACTATTTACTTGAACAGTCCATAAATTACTGATATGATGCGCAGAGTCTCTGGGTATTATCTTTAAGTATATTCTAAAAAAAAATTTTTATTGATTTGAACTTTAGCCCCTTCGTTGGCATTGAGGCAATAGTACATCACGTCACACAGGGCGTCCAGAGCAGGGACATTTTCTTCTTGCCAGTATGAAGTGACAATTGCTTGATTGCAACATATGATCGACCATCTGTAGCCTTGATATGCGAATGCACATCAGCTGACACGCACGTCAATTTCAAAAAACTACCGTTGTCGGAAGAAATTGTAACTGGTGGTTTTCTGCAGCATAGAAGCATCAGATACGTATTTTCAATGCTCTTAGTTACGCATCAACTGCTGGTGAAGCCCTTCAAATTGCCCGTGGACATAGTGCCAACTTTCTCTGGAAGGACATCAAATGACCTGGTTTGGTATCCCGCATCAATACGCTTTTTACATATACATCGATTGGTGGGGACCGTTATACTACAATTTGAACAGATCATTCGTGAGATTGTGCAAGTCGTCGTTAATGATTCACGTCAACTACTTTATCTATTTCTAGGAAGCTTGCGTGCAATTTGTTTCCTTCACAAACGCAAGTAAGCATACCCAGCTTAATGTAGGTTTACTGAAGCAATAAAAGGTACTACAGCAGTTTATGGGCTTTTTCTTGGTGTTCTTCATCGTCACACTTCTATCAATAAAATTAAAAATACCAACGACAATAGATCACATTAAAAAAAAATAATAAAAAGCATTTTATTCAAAATTATATGAACACAATTTAACACATTACCAGTAGATTTTTCTTAGGTTTGGATTATTGCTCATACTTTTAGAGTCGTTACAGCAACATACTATGTACACTTTTCCTTATCAAGCCACCAATTTATGGCACATTGATATCTAATCAACAATCTTTTTTTCCTAACACACAGCTGTATCTTATTACATTACATACATCGACAATTAACAAACACCATTAAACACACAATTTAAAAAATCCCTAAGTTGGTCAAACGGTCATTATCTTTGGGCAGCAGCGAGCCAGTCCTTCTTAATAAGATCCGAACCTTTCTCACCAATCATAATAACAGGAGCATTAGTATTACCACTACATATCGTTGGCATTATCGAAGCATCAATTACTCTCAAATTTTCAATTCCATAAACTCGAAGTCCAGAATCAACTACAGCCTCAGGATCCGAAGATGGCCCCATTTTGGCAGTCCCAACCGGATGATAAATCGTCATAGTAATGTGGCGAATGTGACATTCCCAGTAAGCATCCGAGCCAAACTTAAGATGTCTGCATCCAGGAATTTTTATTCGATGAAGTCTGGAGCCAAACTGCTTGAAAACCTTTGCTTCACTTATTCTCACAGCAATTTTCGCGCCCTCAACAAGTCTAGCCATGTCCTCTGGATGATCGAAGTAATTAGCATCGATAATTGGACTCTTGAAAGGATTAGAACTTCTAAGTCTAACAGTACCTCTGGACTTTGGTCTCAAAAGCAGTGGCATTATCGTCCAAGCATCTCTGTTAGCTACAGGCCGAAAAACCGTGTCGTAAACCTCATCAGTCAGGCTCAAAATTTTCCTCACTTGAACGCCAGCGTCTGAGCTCAATGATGCCGGTGCCATGTGCAGCTGTATGTCAGGATAGGTTCCCGAATCATTGGCATACTTCGTATTGATAAATGCATAGCCCTCGACTCCCCCCAACGTCGTCATAGGACCTCTGCCATTCATAACGTAATTCGTCGTGACTGGGGTGGGTTGAAACCGATCTTGAACTATGGCCACTGGTTTATCAACCAGGAATGTAAGCCCAGCCATGCCTGCATGATCCTGAAGATTGTTGCCCACTGGCAAGTCCTTAATAACTCGAATTCCAAGCTCATGCAAGTGGTCTTTGGGTCCTATTCCTGAGAGCATCAACAACTGTGGACTATTTATTGCTCCTGCTGACAGAATAACTTCTTTACGTGCCCTTACAATCTGTTTACGTCCATCTCGATAGAATTCAACGCCAACAGCTCTCATCGACAAGGAATCAATGATAATCCTGGTAACATGAGCATTCATAGCTGTATGCAAGTTTCTTCTTAATCGAACTGGTCTTAGGAAAGCTTTGGCGGTGGAGCATCTGCTGCCTCTTCTTATCGTACCCTGAGCTATCATAAAACCAGTCTGATACTCTCCATTGATGTCTCGGTTCTCATAGCCCAGTTCAGTACCAGCTTCTACGAATGCAACGACTAAAGGTGTCTTCCATGGAGCTTCCTGGACTGTTAGGTACCCTCCAGTGCTGTGATAAGGACTATTCTTCAAGTAGGGATTGCGATTGTCTTCAGACTTTTTGAAGTAGTACAGAGCTTGATCATAGCCCCAGCCAGGGTTACCCAAGGCTTCCCAATGGTCATAATCATGTCGATTTCCACGAACATACAGCATGTAGTTAAGTGTACTGGATCCGCCCAAAACTTTTCCCCTCGGCCAGTTACATCTGCCACTCTTCATGGCCATGCACGATCTGCCGTTCGGCTCGGTCTTGTATTTCCAATCCAACTTTGTCAGTTGGAGATATGCAGCCAGGGAAGGCACGTCTGTGATTTCATTTTCGTCTGGACCAGCCTCCAACAGCAGCACGTTCCAATTAGGGATTTCTGAAAGTCGACTGGCAACAACTGCTCCTGCTGATCCACCACCAATCACCACAAAGTCATACTCTGGATCTAGAGGACGTTTGTCAATCACACGACTCTCTGGATCGAGTTGATCATACCGGTAGTACGAGAGACCAATGATTAGGAGTGGCACCAGCCAGAGGCCAGTCCCCATTAAGCCAATGGCACCTTTCAGTGCCGATGCCACAACCAAGGCGTTCAAAACCATTTTCTTCTGAGGGAGGTCGACTTCCCATGTGCTTTTCTCAACATGTCAGATGGTTTTGATTTAATTTTCGATAAATTTTGATGAATACTGGGGTGTTTCATTGTATGAAATTAGTTGACCATTCCAGTGTATCTGAAAAACATGAAAGAGTGAATTAGAACTGGTTAAAATATTTTTTCTTATGTCATAAACATTGCAAATGTCAAATAACAAGAATATCCTTAAATGTCGATGTTTAAGTGAGTCTAAAAAGGAGAAATTTTCTGTTTTTTTTTTTTTCTTTTCTTTATGGAACATTTTTGTTTTTTAATTGAAATGACAGGAGAAAAAAATTTTAGAATTGACGATACGTGACTGTGACAAAAGACCGTTTATTTGCGGCACGCGCTACCTCACACAGAAAAAAAGTGAGATGGTGATCTCATAACGGGGAAAAGGAGAAAGTGTTTCGACGCCGTAAACCTCTACCTCCGTCTTCCCACTACGAAAGTCACGGTTACGTTAGGATTTCTCAATCGATCTGTCTCCACTAATAATCAACGGCATTGTTACTTTCTTTCACGTCACCATGTCCGAATTCTTAATTGTACCCTATACGTCAAACAGGTTGAAACGTCCTCGCAAGGTCGTATAGGATGAGAATTTGCCATCATTTAAATACATTTGATTATTTCTTACATTATATTTATTATTTATCTTTAAATAATTTTGCATACATAAAAGTGGGAAACTTTCGAAAGAATTGTCTCATAAAACATAAGTATTTCCGTGGTCGGTTAGCCATATAGGTTCTTCTGTCTGTGCCGGTTTATAACGAAAGGAAGAGTGTGGGACTAGACGATTTCGTCTTGCATGCACGTTCAAATAATGCGGAAGTCATCTCTCTATCATTTCCTATGTTGGCTCATTAATTCGTTTGCTTCCTTTTGTGCAATTTATCTCAATAGTACAGTCATGCAATGAGATTATCATTAAAAAATTAAAACTTAGACTCATATAATCTTCCTTCTATCGGGAATAAAACAATGCACTTTCACAAAATTGATTATATCTCGACAGGAATGAGAGATATGACAAAAATGCAAAGGACCTTTTTTGTAGAGAATTCAATTTCCTACAAAAAAGGTTCAATAAGATTTTTTCGTATCTCTCAAAGTTTTCGAGATATTTGTAAAAATGAA
>JABSMT010040334.1:0-14599 GCA_018902335.1 Eumacrocentrus americanus
AAAAAAATACTATATCTTTCGTACAAAAGCTTACTACTGAGATTAATTTGTGTGGGACTGAAAATTTTAATTATTATTGTTGAGTCTACTATCGCTCGTCGTTTTCTCGCATTAACTGAGCTGCCTCAAGACATTAACGCTGCTGCTATCTTTTATAATATCAAACATTATCGATATCTATTTAGGATACCGATACTTAAGACACTAATGATCGTGACAAAATGACGATAACGAATACATTTCGATGAACACACCACACCACCACCTTTCCCACTCGATTGTCCTCAAATCGTACATATGTATAATTGTATTTGTATAATATAAAACGTATGAGAAATTTTACAATCTAACAGAGCATTTCGTGTCAATAATTTTACTCTAATTCGTAACAAGTATAGACTTTATATATAAAAAAAATAGATATATGAATATATTTACTTTTATGTTCAATTGATTACGCTATATAATTCAAGAATTTCATTTTTTTTCTCTTCTTGAACACGCGGATTATCTCTGTAACAATTACGACGTGTTTTACAAATAAATGTTCTGTATGGACGGTTATTGCTTTGAAAGATGACGACTCGAGTCGTCGAATTCGTTGATTGCTAAGGCTCTTCATAAGGCATTTATGTTTCATTTGCTGAGCATGAAAAATGTAATGAAAATCTTCGACACGATTCCAACACGAAGATTTTTATTATATCTTTCACTTTCTTCGTTACGTTATCATTATCTTTGCAGATACTGCTACAAAAGATCGACAGTTCTATGATTAAAAAAAAAAGATACGAGTCTGATACAGCTATATACTCAGAAGACAGTACACCGTTTGTATATGCCCCCTCTAATTGCACTTTGATTGATTTATCACGACTCGTAATTTAATCATAGAAGAACGTTGATTCTGATACGTCATGATACCAGAGAAAATTCAATACTAATTAATACGCGTCATTGTATAATGACATCTGACTCTTATGACCTTTTATGAAATATCAATAGAATTTTTCGTCCAAATTTATCGGTCATTCACATACAACATACGTAATGTTGTCAATAATAAAAACAGTCTCCATTTCTCCACCTCCCTATAGCACTAACGCATTCTAATCACTTCGTGTAGTCATTAGCTGATAGGAAATAATATCCAAAAAGATTTTGTAATGTCTACACGAAGTCACAAGCAATTATATAATGTTCTGTCGTCATCTTCAATGTAAATCTTTATATTATAGATTATTGTTTTATTGTATGACCCTTCGGGGCTGTTAAAGACTCTTCTTCCTCTCTCAATGCTCTTATTTTATAAAGAGTCAACTTCCTCCCCATTGATTCGTACCTCTGGGACGGCCCAGATAAAGGTTCCTTTCCATCTCTAATATTCGTGTACAGTGAGAAGAAAATTAACGAGTTATTGTACATAAATCCCATTCCATCGAAGAGGTTCGTCAAGTTTTTTTTGTACGGATATTTGTCGTTATTAAGGCACAAATGGTGTCTATTTTTTTCCCTCGTGATTCTCATTAAGTGAAAATCCACAAAAACACATGAAGTTTCATTCGTCTTTCCTTTCTTCTGACTGATTGCATTTCTTGTCAGTTGTTATACGGGGAGGCATTGAATGTCGCAGCACTCGACACGTCGATTGCAGTCAGTGTGATCGAATTGTCGTGGACCGCCTTTGCGTCGTACTACAGCCACGTCAGGACGTTCTCCGGTTTCGTGCTGCTCGGGTTTATCAACGACTGCACGTCG
Source organism: Eumacrocentrus americanus (assembly GCA_018902335.1). NCBI lineage: Eukaryota > Metazoa > Arthropoda > Insecta > Hymenoptera > Braconidae > Eumacrocentrus > Eumacrocentrus americanus. The sequence continues at coordinate 1,759 of JABSMT010040334.1, forward strand.
TCCAGGATGTCGCTCGTAAATTCCTCACCCAGCTGAAATTACAAAAAAAAGAGGACATTAATAATTAATAAAAAAAAAGAACCCTGAAGCGTTTTCCTATCTCAAGATAAAAAGGCACTCATAATCAATTTCAATGACCGATTAGAAAAATAGTATCAGATACATGTATCCATGTAAGTATATATACCTGGAGAGAAGGTACTAGATCGTCGGTTGAATCGATGTTATCACTCAGAGATGATATGTCGGGTGTTTCCATTGGTGCCCCACCGTCTGTCAACAATTTTTATTATATTTCCATTACTCATTGCTTTCGTGTCAAGCTTGTTTACACAAACGAACAAAAATACCCACCACTTGTGCCATCCATATTGTCATCGATGTTTGAGAGAAAATCCTCGGGCGTGTGTGGAAGAGAATATGCAGAGCCAAGGCCCAGGCCAGAGTCAGCGCTTTCTTGACGTGCATGTTGCTCGTTCATTCCTGACAGAAATGGATCCATCGGTGCGTCAGTATTGCTTTGTCTCAAAATGTGGCTGAGCTCTTGCTGTTAACATAATATACAATGTTTCATTTAACAAATCTATTGAGACAGTTGATCACAAAGAGAAGAAATGAAAAATGCAATCACACCTGACGCAGTATCTCAGCTGCCCTCTGCTTCAGACGTTCACGCTCCATTTGCAACGACTGTAAACGTAGCTTCGACTGACATACCTGAATAGTTTGATTATTCTGGAGACCAGTAGCACCGGGTTGTAGCCAACTGTTCTGAGGCAACATAGCACCTGAAGTTGGAGCTCTCTGAAGGTGTTGTGCTGCAATAAAATACAAATTAATTATTTTATCAGGCACTCGAATGAGGATTTGTCCAAGATAACGATAATGGTAGCTAGTCATGGTCGACTATACTACCTTTTATCGTCTTTATTCACGAGATACTTACGAATTCTTGGATCAAACCAGGAGGTTGTGCGAGCCTGATGATTAATAAAGTATACTTCGCCTTCTGGAGTCCGTGCTTGTTCCCATCCTTCTGGTAGTGATCCAAGTGAATTAGCTGCTCCTGTAGATGCTTTTCCACTCTCGACGGCAGCCGCAACAGCCGCAACATTTGCGGCAGCCGCTGTTTTTCGTGGATCCTCCCATGTTGTGGTCCGGGTCAAGTGACTGAAAAATCAAAAAGTGTTTACTTTCAGCAATGTCACACACGTCTTCTCCCTTCTTCGTCCTTGTTGAACGCAGTAACAGAATCTGTCGGACATGTGCGCGCATTTGCCCGATATAGTATAGCATGGCCAAAAATAGTTCCATTCAAAACGTTGGATGATGGCGAATGAGAAGAAGAAGAAGTAGAAGGAGGTGGGGGACGTGTGAGGAAGATGACGACGCCTACTTGGACATAAGACCCGCGTGTTATATGCTTCATCAATGTTTTCATCGAGTGGAAATGGACCTATAGTCGATAACTAGACTACTATGTAGTTTTGAAGTCTGGTTGATAATGATCTCAATAGTAATTCATCGAGAAAAACAGGTGGTATGGATATCATCGACGTTTATTCTTAGACGAGGAAAAAAACGCCACCATCAGACTCGCTATTTCTTTCTCAAATCTATTTCAGAATCTTGACTTTGTGGTAAGAACAGTCGTCACTACGTGGGATTGAATCGTTTAGCAGATCTTAACCAGTGACGTCAAGAATGGCTATAGAGTATATATACATATCATGTAGAACAAACTAAATGATATTATGCTGAAACTTTTATTTTCTACAATCAAAGACATCGTTTAGAAAGCGTCATTAAGTCATTATCATAGGCGACAGACGATCCACGATATTAGCTTTGGCAACAGCTACGGCTTAAGGGCTATTAGCACACAGAGACATGAGGCACGAGGAATTGTTTTTCAAGCTGTGTTCTTGATGACGTTTCAAAGAGACTGAGTCTCGTGTCAGTGCTTCTGGCGCCAGCGGGTGATGTCACGATTGTTCGAGTCTAGCTCTCACGCTCATGTTCCTCTATACCATATTAGCTGCTTTATATATACACAAATTAAATCCCAAATCCGCTCATCGGCTAAGTAAATTCGTCAGTGACGTCTCTGTATTTTTCTCTTCGTCTAAATATTTCCAAGCATTCAGTATATGTGTTAGAGTAAATAATTTAACATTGGAGCAAAGCAAAAGAATGCTCCAGCGACGTTCAGGTTACGGAAAGGTCGCGGTAGCCGACGACGAGCCTTCGGGCATCAGCATCATCGTATGCCTTCTATCTTTCCCGGCGTCAGGGAGTACACGCGGACTCTCTGGCCGTCGTTTTTTGGCTGACGGCCAAGGCACGGCGGATTGGAGTTAGCCAAGTAAATACAGAAGCAGCCGCAGCCGCCGTCGACGCCTCATAGACCAAGACATGCACAGAGAGGGTGTTTCTGTGCGGAGCACGGGGCAACACGTTTGTACGTGAGAGAGAGGACCACGAATGTATTTTTACTCCGGACATCACGGCGCCGGACAACTCGTAAATAGACACGCGGGGCACCCGCCGTCTTCGGCTCTCTCGGCGTCGACAACGCGGTGCCTGGGGTCTCGCCATCTTCGAGACACTATCCTCTCTTTTTCTCTTTTCCGGCCAACAGTACCTTGTTGAAAGGAGAAATTGATTGGAAAGATATCCATATTTTTTTATCTTCGTCTCTCTGTATTTTAATTTACCAATAATATTTATTTTTTCTTGTTTTTCTACTGTGTCCACGTGCTACTGGATATGGACCTTATCAATACGACAAGATAACGATAAGGTTCTTCAACAGGTTTATGTGCCATGAGAGACACTAACCATATTATGGTAAGCATAAATTCGAAATAAATCTCCACATCGACCAACAATTTTTTTATCTTATCAACTGTCGAATGTACTTCGTAAAGCTTAATGCATTTCATGTATTATTGACATAATATCTGTTTGTGTGTTGAAGTACTTAATTAATGTATGGCCCTGAGGTACGATGCGCTATCTCAGCTTTCACTAAACGTTTTTCGAAATAAGTAATTAAAGAATTGCGTTAATGACACTGGGTTTTTCCAGATGTCCTACGTTATTTGTTATCGAAATACAGTTACATATCGACATGAATCTATGAGTAAAGCCACAGGAGACAAAGATGATATAAAGAAAAAACCCTGGTTGTATTTCGAAATTCTTCAGGTGGCAATGTCTTGAGGAATATATAAGATACATAAAGAAGACAATAAAATTTCTCACCGTAAACGTTTTCTCGACGCGGAATCGCCTATTGGGGCTTCGCGGTACTTGAGTCGTTGGCTTAACAGTTATACGACAGATAACTGAGCAACCTGAAGTGGACCATGAATATTCATCGTATTGTATATACGTGAATAGCTTTCTTAATTTTAGTCAAACTCCTCCACTCGTCTTTATATCCTCTTCTACATTTTGTCAAAAACTCAAATAATGACTGAATATAAATGTCTTTAATCATCAATGCAAATTCTTGGGTTGAGTTGATTATGTAAATGAGCTTGTGGCAGCATCAATATATCGTAAAGGAAAAAATTGAAGCGACAAGAAGATAAGAATAATATACACCATGGTGTATAGAATCGAAGAATATTTCTTGTTATTTTTTTTCCATTGCGACACGAGCTGTACATACACCGAGTCATGCATCGGCTCGGTGAACTCGACATCAGGCACGCCATTTCCTTCCTTCCATTCTCGTTATACTTCCGGTACCACGACCACTGTTAAAGTATAACCACCAACCGAGAGTTATAGACTACCATCATGACTGAAAAAAAAAAATATAAATATAAAGACAACCATGAATTCAAGAGTCATGTAAATTTTTTACTCCAAAGAAAACAATGTATAAAAATACAGAGAAACCTTCAAGTGGACTTGTTTCAATCGATCAATATCAGGATATTGAAGATGAAGAAGACGTGACGAATTGATCGGTCTAAATTCCCCATTGGAGATCCGCCTGGAAGTCGTTTCACATAATTAATCGTCAGTGTATTCCCTGTATCGCTTGCGGGCATAACGATATCCTCTGTTGGCCTTCTGTATGATCTCTACACTTCACTCTGCTCCTCCAAAGTAGATTCCAGAGAACTTGTCGTCATACGTCATCCGTTGGATTAGTTCGCTCAAGGATTGTAGCGTGGTTATCACCATGTTCTCATTATCGTTCGTGACAATACAGTAAACACAGAAGAAAGAAGAAGAAGAAGAAGAAGAAGCAGCATCAGTAGCCAAGGAGAATATATAATATATAATGTAGCCTTGGTACAACTGGATCCAAGCTCTTTTTTTCTCAAATGCCTTGTGCGTAATGCGGTTCGAAACTCGAGCAGAAGCAACGGTCGAATTTTTCGTGGAAGCGTGAGTATAGAGATGGACCGGGAAGAAAAGTCGTGAGAGATGTCTCAGGTGGGCCTTGAGAGAACAAAATTCTTGGACGCGGCCGCCCTCGCTCTCACGGTTAACCGTCCCAGGTATAGAAACCTTGATTCACAGGTGAAGCAGGGCCGGGCGAATTCAAAGGTGAGCCCCAGAGACGACGAGGATGAGAGCGAGAGAGATCAGAAGCGAAAGAGCAGGAAAAAAAGCCAGCAGCCAGTTAACCTGACGCATTGAATCCTCTTTTATCTCTCTATTTGCTTGTGTCTAAGACAGTGACATGGGGCCTTGTAGCACCTCGCCAAAATATTTCCAGCGAAAAAAATAGGAAACCTTTTTTTTTTTCAAGGATGAGTTTTCATCTTTGTGAAGACGACTGACACCTGGGATTTTTCGAGGAAATTCTCCATCATCCGTCAAGAAATGTTCATCAATCTCCAAAAGTTGTTGAGCAAAAAAAATCAACCGTGTCAATTCAGTCGCTTATACATGAAAAAAAAAGAGAAAGAAAGATTGTCCAAAGTGTAAAGATGATGCCTATAAGGCATAACAGACGCCGGAAGTTCCCGTGGGTGTCGAGTTGCCGGTAGAATCTCGGTCGGCGCGGGGGTCGTATGTACGAATGAGCAGAAAGAATAATCAGGTGGGTGGATGAGCAAAGGTGGTTGGACGACGTCGACGACGTCGGAACCAGCTCAACGGAGTTTCCCACGACAGGTGACACGTGGGAATACCGGCGTGGCGCCGCAGGTGAATCGCGGGGAGAAACTCGGACGAGTCGTGGGGGACCGTGAGCCTACAAGGAGGATTGAGGAGAGAAGTCTGACTGCGCGTGTGTGAGCACGTATATCCCTGTTGCATTTGCACGTGTGTGTAGGACAAGGAAGCGAGGGAGAAGAAAGGAGAGACGAGACGTTGGAGCAGGTGGAAGGGGATATAGTCCGGTTGGTGGTGCTATACGACTCGTCGAGTATAAGATGGTGTCTTTGAACGATGCTCTGTCGCACCTGATGCTCGTTCAGCGTCAAAGACACTGGTGGAGGAACGTCATAGAAAAAACGAATGAGAGAAGGAAAAATCTTCCTTGCCATCAAACCCATGGATGATTTTAAATGCAAAAAATGAAATAAAAATTGTCTGATCCATTGAAAGTATTTTTCGCATACTTTGCGTTATCGCGCGTTTAATTATTAGGTTCCTGTGAAGATCAGCTTACTTGAGGAAGTAAATCTGTCCCTCAGGCGTGCGTGCCTGCTCCCATCCGTGTGGCAACGGCCCCAAGTCGTCCACCGTGCTGATGACATCGTAGCTGCGCTGCTTCTGATGATGATGATGTCGCGCGTGCGGCTGGGGCGCATGTTGAGTTGCCTGCTGAGCGGAGGCGTACGTCTGTTGAAGTGACGCTGGACTGCTGTGAGCTCGTGGATGGGCCACCGTGAGTCCGGATGCAGCACCTGCGCCTCCAGCAGCTCCCGAGCCAGCGCCTCCACCAGCTCCACCTGTGGCCCCGCTCGCGGCTCCATTCGTTCCGCTGGTCGCTGCACTTGTTACAACCACCGTGCCAAAGGCAGAGTCTGCGGAATTTTCGCGCGAGTGCGATATCGACGGACTCTTGCTGCCGGTCGACGGTGGATTGAAGAATGAATCGGGCAAATTGCGCATACGCAGGGGCACCTGGAGCGGTCGCTTCGAGTCTGGCTTGAGGACGCTGTCGAAGAGTGCCTGCAAGTCCGACTCGGAGTTCTGGTCGATCCTCACCACGAGGTTGTTCTTTGACAACTGATCTACGTCCTGATTGAGCGCCATTTTGGTGGAATATATAGGTGACTTGTCCTGGCACAACTTCCTCCCTTCTTCCCGTGGAAGTAGTAGTAGTTGTAGTAGTAATAGTAGTAGTATCTGCTCCGACTCAAGAATGGTGAGAGAAGCTTCCCTCTTTATTCCTAAGGCACTGGGTATAAGTTCGTGGCGCGCGTATGTAATTTACGTTGCGCCCGTGTTGGTAGCGTGTTCCTCCCGGCTCTCGCTACGCGTGTGTACGTAAATACGTACCTTACGGCACTCTCCAGTCGCCGTCTCTGTTATTCTCTGTCTTACTCGCGGCTGCTGCGTTTCTCACTTGCACGCTCCGTTCTCTGTCTTTCGTTCTTGGCCCCTTAAACGATCCTCGACGATCTCGTTCCTTCTCTCTTTTACTCTTTGTGCCTTCTTCTTCTTCTCGTTCCTCCGTTTTTTTTATTGCACCGAGGGGTTTGTGTCTATCTTCCCTCTTGTCTTCTCCGTTTCCTCCAGCTTCGTTTTGCCACGCGCAAAGACAACAAAACAAGCAAAACAATAATGCTTTATTTCTTTCTTCTTTCTCCTCTCTACGCCCTCGCTCTTTGTATTTGTTTAAAAACGAAAATATACGGCTTTAGCTCGGCCGCTCTTGCTCTCGTTGATGGTCGTCGTCGTCGTCGTCTCTTATACTTCTTCTTCTCCTCTATAACTCCAGTCTCCGTCTCGCCGCCCCGACTCTGCTGCTGCTGCTGCTGACACCCTCATCGAGGCCTCGTCCGTTCACCGTCGCGTTTTTTTTATATTACCTGTTCCGCCGCAACTGACGCACACACACTCTCTCGGTCGGCACTGCTCGTTGACGATCGGCAGCGAAGCACCACCACTGTCGTAACTCGTGACTCCAGCTCCAACACCCGACGTTCCTCGGGTAATAGCGCAACGTACCAACAATGTTGCGGCTTATTTTATATCTTAAAAAAAAAAGACAACACTTTATGGCAATAATAATCATAATAATAATAACAGTGAAGAAAAAATCATACTTTTATGGATAGAAGGTGTATATGTACATATACAAGGTGTCGTTGGAGAAGGCACAAACTATCCCCAATGCTATTCCGAACCTCGGACACTCGACGTCTCTTCCATCTATCCCTTTCTCTCCCCCTCTTTGGCGGCAGTTCTTCGTGTCGCAGCTCCCACTCCCGACTCTCTCGGGTTTCCGGGTCTTGCAGCACACCTTCTCTGTCGGATACCTCGCCGTGGGTTTCCCTCGATACGTGTCACCGCACTCGGGACCACTCCTCGAGGACGTTCCACCGTGTTCCTCGATGCCTTCGTCGTTGTTTGTTAACGTTTAACTCGTCGTCTTGGGCAGAGACGTAGGGCCGAGCATTAAAACGACTTCGTAGAAGTCGGGCGGGAGCGAAATAACGAAGGAGCAGCACTCTCTCAGTGTATATGTACATGCACCGACAAACTAACAAAACAAATTTGAACTTATTCTTTGTGTAGCAGACACACCTGACACTGCGGCGGCCCACCTCCAACTAGTCCGACGTCCTCGCAGGGACGTTATTATTTTTTGTCGTCGGGACCGCACTACGCGGGACACACACTCTGGACGGAACAAGGAGAGAGTGTCTAAAGGGATTGTATAAACGAGTGAGAGAGGGTGAGAGAGTTAGAGGGGGGGATAGACTACTAGTGAGTTCCCTAATCCCACTGAATACCACGCAGGCACCGACCAGCCACTGATCGCAGGAGAGTCGCTATATTCTTTACACGCCGCCAATTCCGAGCCAAGGCGCGGCGAGGCGTGTTGTTGGCCTGTTGCTCTTTCCTCGCGAGCCACTGGTTGGCCTGGAGATCGTGGAGAAGGGAGCAAAAAAAAAACGAGCCATGGAAGCTCGCGGCCAGACCAACAAAATTATGTACCACCGGATGAAGTTGAGAGTCGGCTTTGTGTAGCCAATAGTAACAGACTTATACAAGAATCCTGAGCTTCCGATTGGCTTCAGCTCTGCAATAGATTTTTTTATGTTTATGTTGATTGCAAAGAGATATCTCTAGATGAAGATATTCTTTTCTAGGTTATGTTGATTGCAAAAAGATTCTAGATGAAGATATTCTTTTCTAGGTTATGTTTGATTCGCTGATGGAATATTACTGTATTTTTGGGATTTTGTGGAATAAAAACCCTGAAATATTTGAAGTTTCCGTTGGAAACTAGCCTGTATAGTTTAAATCTCCCTCCCTCTTTTCATTTTGCCTTTCTGAACGCCCGAGAAATGAATGAACTCCGCCATCTACAATGGACCGATGGCTGATGTTTTCAATATTTTAGTTTTTTGGTTACATTAATTTATTGATGGAAAAACATGTAATATTAATCGATTGTGATTGATTATCATTTTATTAATGGAGTAGGATATATAAAGGATCATTTGAATTTGTTGTGTAAATACTGCGAATGTGTTTTTATTGAATCAAGGAAAACCCCCTTGATATATAAAAACGAAGATGTCTTCTAAGAGGTATTCGAATGTTTTTACTTCTCATGACGAAATTAGAACAGAGTTCAAATTTCTATTTGGAGCAGCTCGTATTTTGCGTCATGTCGTATGAGAATATCCGATGATTATGCTAATTTAAATACATGATTTGTCAGCGGTCTCATTGTTAACCTCAGTCTGGTGGTCATGCCCTGGATATTTATTGGATTTGGAAAATTTGTTGAAAAGCCTTTGGGCTGTAAAATCATCCAGAAATAGATTCTTTCATGATTCGTTTTCTGGTCGTCTTTTTCTCTATTTTGTCTATGAAATAAATTTGAAAATATAGCCCTTGGCTGTGTTAACATGCTGTAACTCTTTGTAACTCTTTTGCAACTAATGTAACGTTAATTTACAGCGAGCTCAAAAAATTGTCCGAAGAGAGCTTAACCAGACAACCAGAAGAGGTTTTTGACATTATTTGCAAGCTTGGAGAAGGGTAAAATCTATTTTTATTACTCATGGTTTGGCTATCTATAAATTTACTGTCCATTAATCGATGACCATATGTATTCCAGGTCCTATGGATCAGTTTATAAAGCACTACACAAGGAGAGTGGCCAGGTGCTTGCCATCAAGCAAGTACCTGTGGATACTGATCTACAAGAGATTATCAAAGAAATATCAATAATGCAACAATGTGATTCTCCATATGTTGTTAAATATTATGGAAGTTACTTCAAGAATACAGATCTTTGGGTGAGTATTTTATTTAATGTCATAATCACAATTGATTCAACAGTATAATACAGAAATTTCTTCAATTCTAGATTGTTATGGAGTACTGTGGAGCTGGTTCTGTCAGTGATATCATGAGGTTAAGAAAGAAAACGCTCCAGGAGGATGAAATTGCAACGATTCTCTGTGACACGCTGAAAGGTCTTGAGTACTTGCATTTAAGACGAAAAATACATAGAGACATAAAGGCTGGAAACATCTTGCTCAATAATGAAGGACATGCGAAATTGGCAGACTTTGGTGTTGCAGGACAACTTACGGTATGTGAACTCATCTATTTTCATCGAGGGAAACGGAATAAGCATTAACGAAAAATTATTGCAGGATACTATGGCCAAAAGAAATACTGTGATTGGAACACCATTTTGGATGGCTCCCGAAGTGATTCAGGAGATTGGTTACGATTGTGTAGCTGATATCTGGTCACTAGGAATAACTGCCTTGGAGATGGCGGAGGGCAAGCCACCTTATGGTGACATTCATCCTATGAGAGCCATTTTCATGATTCCTACAAAACCACCACCAAGTTTTCGAGAACCTGATCAGTGGAGTCCTGAATTTATCGACTTTGTCAGTGGATGTCTTGTTAAAAATCCTGAAGAAAGAGCAACAGCAACGGACCTTCTAAGTCACGAATTTATTGGCGCTGCTAAGCAACCGAATATCCTCAGTCAAATGATTGCAGATGCTCATGAAATACGAGAAAAACAAAGTGCTCATCGTGCTCACATTATTAATAATGTGGCTATTAAAGGACAAAACAATGCTGATGATTCAGTAAGACTTTGTACAATAATGAATACAATTATATTGTATTAAAAACTTCAATTATAGAATGAATATATTTTTTTTAAGGATGAAGAAGACTGTAGTGGCACAATGAAACCTCTGCCAGAGGATCCAGGTACTTTGGTTCCAAGCCACGATCTTCCTGACACGGGGACGCTGGTCTCAGCAATCCTCGACCTGGGTACTATGGTTATAAATAGCGATACCGACACCGAAGCAACGATGAAAAGTAAGTCGAGTAAATTGTAATTAGAGATTTTTTTCAAGTCACTGACATCTTGTCTGCACATTTCAGGGCACAATACTGGTTCAGTGGAGTCAGGAAAAAAATATCGACCACTATTCCTGGATCATTTTGATAAAAAGGAAGCACCTGACATTGTGAAGGTCTGTTGAATGTAATTTTTTTTAATATTATCAATACAAATCTCTATAATGAACTGTAGGGCAATGGTCAGGTCTTACACAATGTCGAGACAGAGAGTAAGATAGACCCGCCGACACCAACAGAATCGCAAAGGTTCCAAAGCCATCTACAACTTCAGCTCAATCAAATTTCGCATCCAATGCCAGAACAGCCACACAATAACATATCGAAATTTCAAAATGCCTTCTCAGAACGTGATTTCGATTTTGTGAGTATAATAATTACCATAAATCTTCCAATTTTATTGTTTTTTTTCCAATGAAAGAAATTAAATACTAGATAAACAACCATCTCCTGCAGCTAAAGTTCCTCTCGTATGAGGAGCTGCAGCAACGAATGGCGAATCTAGATGCTGAGATGGAGCGTGAGATTGATGAATTACGAAGGAGGTATCAAACAAAAAGACAGCCAATCCTCGATGCCATGGATACTAAGAGGAAACGTCAGCAGAACTTCTAACAGTTCGGTAATTTTTGTACGTAAGATAGGAGCGTGATAGATAAAGGGTGTACAGTTGTATAAATTGATAGATTTTATTCTTTAATCATGTCGCGAATTTTATGGAGTCAGTTCTTCTTTTGATAACAGACAACAATGTATCTGGATCGTTTTTTTTTGTTTAATGACAAGTTCAACTTCTTCCTGAACTAAATACTACTGTCAAGATCAAGAAAGCTTAGCGATTACTGGCTTTTGGTGAATCAACAGCTTTATATTGCCAATGTACAATATTTTACCCCATTTACGGGAAGAAACAACAATTATACTCAATTTTTTTTATGTTAAATGTAGTTATTGTTGAATACGCTATTCTTATAGAAACATTATACATAAATATAGAGACGGTTAGGGAATACAGACGCGTAATCGTAGCTGCGATAATTTAGAGTCTCTCAGTTTATAAATAATACGCGGTTCGTATCGAGTCGCCGTGGCAAGAGTTCATACCAGTCGAAAAAAAAATTATTTGTAAGCGCTTCCGCGACGTACTAGTCCTTTGCAAAGCCATTTTCATTTTACCATCGAGTTTGTATGCCAAGCACAAGCGGAGTGTTTTCATAGAGACATGGTGGTATTGATTACATGTTATTAGACCTCAAGTGTGAGATAAACTTGCATTTAACGGATCCGCTCTCTCGCTAATTAATTGCACTATACTATTATAGGATTTGTTTTTCTTTTATCGACAAAAAAAAAATAGTAATTTAAATTTCCTTTTTTTACCTACCATTTTAATGCACCGATGTGTTATCCTACCGATGAATTTTCGGCGGGATATAAAACTATCTTAGTAATCTATTTGAGATGTTTGAAAATGCATGTGTCAAATACACACGATGCTGTAATCAATTTGAATTAATATACCTACGTTAATAATTCAAGATGAAAATCGGCTAGAAATTAGTCTTCCCCTTTGCTCTATATGTATATTATTACTCTATGATGATGATTGCGAACGTTATTTGAGCTCTTTAAATTGGTGGCATTTCGCTGATTGACAAAAAAAAGTTGTGCTGACATACATATAGCGAAGCAAAAAGCATTTCGTGACACTTTTCATCGTTGCAGTTCGTTATTAATTTTGAACTCTTTTCAGACAGATAGCAATAACCGTAATATATAGATATGATTGTAAACATTTGTTACTTATCGCTAAAAAAATGATTACTTGTACGCTTTTTTCTGCGTGTGACAATGATTTAATTTGCGGGCATCCAAGAACGTTTTGTTGAGGTTTTAGATATCTTGCGTGTTGCAATGGTAGAATACATCTATACTTAAAATAACTCATAGCCAGAACTGACCTTACTTTACATTTATTTAGCAAATAGTCATACAGAATGAATAACATATTTTTGATATAGAGATAATGAACGATGAAGGCGCAATACAAGATCTGAATTAAAATTATTTATTGTCAAATCAGGACCATTGCCGACTGACCAAGTAATGTTGCCGTATTTGAAAGGTTTAGCAACGTGATTAATTATAGATTTTCTCTCGTTGCACGTTAATAAATTTTCATTTGAATGAATAATCTGCAAAATATTCTTTGAAAACCGTAACATAAAGTATTGTAAAATCACTATGTTCTTTCATTTATATGAAATAAAATTTAAAAAAT
>JABSMT010040444.1:0-14596 GCA_018902335.1 Eumacrocentrus americanus
TGTATGAGAAATATTTTTTTTTAGATTCCATTCTGCGTCATTGCTGATCACAAAACTGAGAGTATTGTCATCATTATTAGAGGCTCACTGTCTCTACGTGATCTGATCACAGATATTGCCGCAGCATCAGACTCATTCGAGCCAGAAGGGCTTCCTCCAGGCAGCATGGTTAGTTAATAATTAATTAGTCAATCACAATTTGTTTGTCCTCGCAATAAACATTACAATTTGCGTAATTTTATTATTTTCAGGCACACAGAGGCATGATTATTGGTGCAAAGGTCCTCCTCAAGCAGCTGGATCAATACAAAATCCTAGAGAAAGCATTTGCGACGTATCCTAATTATGGCTTGACATTAACAGGTAATTTAATGAGCATCCAATAATTATTTAGGCATAATAAACATAAAAAATTTTTTTCCCAGGCCACAGTCTTGGTGCTGGTCTGGCAGTGCTTCTGGCTCTTCTCATACGTCCCCGTTATCCTAATCTAAAAGTCTACGCATTCGCAACGCCAGGTAATTTCTTTAATCGTCCAAAGTGTTGAAAACAAAATTAAATGATGTTTTTATCAACAATCTCCACAGCTGGTCTATTGAGTAGAGAAGCTGCCCGAGTAACTGAGGACTTTGTCTTGACTGTAGGACTCGGAGACGATCTCGTGATGCGACTGAGTGTCGACAGTATGGAAAACTTTAGAACGTCTTTATTAATTACTTTACAAGCCTGTCGATTGCCCAAGGTAAGTTAAAATTGATTGAATTAAATGAAATTGATATTTATTAAGCTTTAAAAAATTCCAGTACAGAGTTGTACTCAATGGATTTGGCTATGCGCTCTTTGGAGTGCCTGATAGTGATCTCAATAGGACCTGGAGAAACGGAAATACAATTAATTCCATTCCAGGACAACTTCCATTACTCTCTAAATCAACTGCTATACAACAAACGGTAATGCACTATAATAAAAAAATTTATGGATGTAGTTAGGCGACAAAATAACAATTTTTTTTGTTATTAAAGGAAGCTATGATCCTGGAACGTGATGTCACGAGAAGAAGATACTCTAAGGTCAGATTATACAACGCAGGTCGTATTCTTCATTTAGCCAGGTGTAAACCCCCTCAGGACGAGAATAGGTTTGTATCTTTAACAATATCTTAATTATTTCCACGGTCAAAGTATAAGTAATTGTAAAAAAATTTATGTCCAGCAGCAAAAAATCAAGTAAAAAAGACCGGCAATACGAAATGCGATGGGCACAAGCAGAGGATTTTATGGAGCTGTCGGTTATGCCACGAATGCTCCTCGATCACTTACCCGAGAATTTAGAAGCGGCTTTAGCGACTTTACTCAAGCAGCAAGAAGACCTGCCGGTATACCTCGATTCTACGTGAAGCTTATTCTAATTTTATGTAGTTAGTATTTATAAACATTATTACTGATAGACGTAATCACAATTTTTCTCATTGTGACGTAATTATTCGATGGAAATATATCATTTTGTACATTGTTAAGAATTTTTATTTAATAAATTCACTTTTTTTTAGTAATTGACAAAAAAATTCTAGTCCCAAGATAATGAAATCTATGTAATGAACATGAAACTTACGATATGAGAGCATGTATGTATTGTATATTTTTTAAATAATTGCCCGCCATACACGGTGTTAGATATAATTGTCATTTAAGCATGTATGAATCCTGGAGATGTACTGTAGGAGAATTTGTCTATATGTTGATTCTCTTGATGCTCAGGAAAAGAAACGTCCATAAAATCGTCTTCGTCATTCTCTTCTTTGCCACTCAACGATGTCGAGTCCATGTTCACGCTGCCTTGGTACTGAAGAAACAGGGGAGTTATTCTGTCAGCACTTTGTCTCAAGATGTAAGGATCAAATGGGAAGAATATGTCGACACATGTGGTCAATCGATTGTTATTCTGTACAATTGGCAAATTACTTCGTGCATTGTGTTCAATCACTGTGTAACAGTAGGCCAACTGGTAGGCACGTGTCACAGCAGCAAAGTGTTGTACCACCACAGGAAGACAGAATTTTAGTGGATTTAATCTGCACGTTACTATTTTCGTGAAGTTTAAACCTTGCAGGAACAGTAAATCTGAAAATAAATAGATTTATTGAGCAAATGAATAAATGAACAAAACAAACTAACAAATTTCTAGATCAATAATTTAAAACTTACTTTTCTTTACATCCACAAGATCTTTGTGCCTAAATCCAACGATGTAAAACATCGCTTGGCATACAGAATAAAAAACTGTGTGGACTCTCACGTCACCATTAGCACATCCTAGACTGTCCTGTGCTGCGATGTAACTGTGTGTCCAATTAGCCATTTCATGTAAAATTCTCGTGAGTAAGCTAGAAAGAAATTTGTATTTTATTTACTATTATTCATAGGTTTAAAAAAAAAAGAAAATAATTTTTTTTTATTCGTAACCTACCTGACTGGGAGAAAATTTGCTCGTGCAACAAGACTGGCAATGTAAGCCACAGATGATTGACGAGTAATAGCTGGAACACTTGGATTGGATACTTTGTGCCACAACCAATTGAGGAAAGCCTCTATTACAGTGACTTTGAAGCTACAAATGTAGAACATGATAAACTGAACGTGATGACTGTCGTATGTAGGCAATATTACTTTCTCGAAAATTGGTATCAAGTCGTGATACAATTTTTTTACGTTTTCCATATGTACCGAATCTTCAAGATGGCATGTGTCATATATGTACTTCAAGAGCTTCTTCATGCATACGTCTAATATGTGAGCTAGATGTTTTGCACGATTATTCGATTTTACTTCATTTTCGTCTGTCTCGTTTATCGCGTCAATTGCAAAGACTCCACCACTTTCATCATCATCCGTTTCGTTCCCTCCGTAGTTTTCTATCATTGAACGAGGTGCATTGACATCCAATTTGAGCAGTCTGGAATTGATAGAATTAAGATACATAAAATTAATGGATAAATATATTTGTAAAGCATGAAAAATAAATCACTTACTTGTTAATTATTAGTGACAAAAGTTCAGGACGTAACTGCGGCGCATACTCCAAAATTTGCAGCAATGAGTGTAAATATATTTCATGTGTGTGTACGTCACGAGTCAAGTAAGGATATCGTGATGACAAATACTGCAGAAGAACTGTGCTAGACATTGGCACAATTTTTAAAAATTTGAATAGTACATCATGAACATGATATAGTCTATTGAGGTCTTCTTCGCTGGGCTCTCCATTTTCCCACTCTTTAGCATCCTCAGACCTCGGTTTGAACTGACTCACTAGCTTATCTATGACAATCTTGCAATGATAAATGTGAACGCAAATGAGATCCTCCAAGAATGCTTTGTAAGCATTTGTTGCCTCCAGGCATCTATTCGTCCAATCAATCTGTAGTAGTGCTTCAACGAGAATTTTGTGAGAAGGCCCTAGCATTGAAATGCTCTGTCTCACTTCGACTAACAGCTCAATGAGCTCATTATCCTGAAATAAAAATGCATAATCAATAACAATCCATTGTTAAATAATTAAAATCATGTTCTAAGCTTCATTATACCTTTATGTGTGCATCTCTCAAGATGCAAACTAAGTCCTCGTAAACTCTTCGGTCACAACCAGCTTCATAATTGATCAGAATATTTTTTAGATTTTTTGGAAGTTTGAAGTTTACCCTATTCCGCTGGCCCACAAGCTTCGATCTCACTCCAGGCCCTTTTAGAATCGAAGCTATAGAGGTCGATCTCGACGATATTACAGACATCTGAAAGAAAATGCATTTGCAGATTAAAACCCGCAACGTATGGAACTATTCCAACATGCGGCACTTTCGTGCAGAGCATAAAAGTGAGGTTATGGTGTACGTTCAAGAATAAAAAGGATATTTGTACCTTAGATGTATTTATTGTCTATCTCGTCGATTACCAAGCTTTCTAATACTGATATTGAGCAGTTTTGATAACTTTGACAATCTGTACTATCAATAAATATGACACATTCGCGACAATCCTGGTTACGAGCACATGCTCACCATCGTGTCAAACACATCGATTTCTAAATGTTGCACAACAGCTGGCTGCCTTTGCCGGCATCGTTTTCTCTCGAGAGGACCTAATGTATCGACGGAGAAAGTGTGTCGATACACCGGAAAAGCATCACATGCTTGAATGACAATTAAAAAGAATTTAATCAAGGCAATTTTAGGCAGTGACACAGCCCAAGAATTTGTAATAAGAAAATAAATCAATAGTTGCTTAATAAATGACTATATTTCCACGTTTATTTCTCATTTATATTTAGATCTTGTAGTCTTACATCGATCTTACGTACATAATAGAATTATCAGAATAGCTAAAGAGTAACAGCAAAATCTTTAAGATACATTACTTATTTCCCTTAAATCTTCAATTTATGCTTAAAAAAAGAATGACTTTTGTCTGTATTGACATATTTTGTACATTAGATTCACTTATTTGTGATTGATTTGATTATTATAATCGTTGAAAAATAACAATAAATATCTTACGTTTAGTGAAGATTTTAGGATATACTTTTGAAGTAAATAACTGAAAAAATCTCTTTCTCATAAACAAAAAGACGAAAACAAAACGTATACCAGAGATCCTGATGATTTGGTTTGCATAACACACTCAAGATCACGTTACTGGGAATCGCAGGTCCTTTTACTGCATCCACAGGTGATAACTAAAGATGAAAATGGGTCTGTGGTGGCTTTTCGATAGTTAAAGGCTGCATTGGAACTCTTATTTTCTTCCATGGCCGCACAAACATATTTCCTGGAAAATAATAGTTACTATTAGATAGCTATTACATTGAATTATCGCTATGAAAGTAAATCACTTACTGATTTGCCCATTATCAGGCTGTGGCGACTCCTCCTGGACATTGTTGTTGATCTCGTTCACGGGCTGCTTCCCATCTCGTTGCTCATCTATCTTATTCTTTCTTTTGAGTTCCCCAGTCGTCGATTGATTTCCCAAATTTTCTAACTTTGAATCCACAGCTCGATGAGGCACAAAAACAGTAATCAATGCCTCATTTTCAGTCTTATTCATGATTGAACTATTAACATGTGGTTTTACCCCGCAATCAGAAACACTGCGTTGTATAGGTCCTGCCTGTTTTCTAATATCAAAGCTGAAGGCAGCTTTCATCTCATCTGCAGTCTTTGGACGTTGCTTGTCTTCATTGTAGCGATCATGGTCCCATTTATCCCTGGTGTTCTCAACTGCCTTCTGTTGAGTTGTATTATCAGTCTTAGCAGTGACTAGACTGAGAGCTTTTGGCTTGAAACCACTAATAGATGCAGTCCTATAGCTTCCTCGTGGTTTTGTTGAAGGAGGACCTGCCCCTCTTCTAATATCATAGCCGTAAACAGCTGTGAGTTCTTCTGAAGTCTTTGGACGTTGCTTTTCGCCATTGTAACAATCATGATCCCATCTGTCCTGTACATTCTGGCTTGTTTTATTCATTCCAGTCGTGGCAACTCTGGCAGTCATTCGAGTGTCATGCTCACCGAAAGAAAACGTATTGGAAGAATGCTCATCGATAAAAGGATCACTCCTTCGACGCTGATGCTCATCCTCGTCCTCAAGCATGGCGAATCTTCCAGCTTTTTCAAGCTGTGAATCAATTTAAATCAGGGATTAATATCAATTGCATAACAGGCTACATGGTTTGTAGAGACGATGTGATTCATTGTCAGCCATTATTAGACAACACAGCACAAATGTGGACAAAAAAAAGCTTCTAGTCTGTATTGTGCCAATAATAATGGCCATAACCTTCTCGACTGGTGATTAAGACATGCACAAGAATAATGGGAACATTGAAAAGGAAAAATTCTTACTTGGAGCCTTGCATATCCTGCATTCAGGCGTTGAATAGCCTTGTAAAAATCATCGTCGTCGAAATCCATGGCCACGCACGATCAGCCAGCAAAATAAGACGAAGGCGAGGATACCTACTGGGGTGTCGTCAAACAACGAATGCCAGCAAAGAATTAGAAGAGGATGCTCGGAGAGCGTCTCACGCGTCTGTTTACAAATATGTGCCCCTGGATTCAAATACAATGTATTATATATTGTCTTCAACGGTCACGTTTGTCCGAGCAGCGCCAAATAGTTGCGAACACGCTCGGCAATCTTCGGCATAGCTTTCTGCGCGAAGAATCCGAATCGATAAGTAATAATGGGAGACCCAACATGCTTTCGCGCAGCGGATTCAAGCTAAAAGAAGCTGTTTACGTTCGTCCTATGTCGAGTCCAACAGATATATAAAAAGGATCAACTGCGTAAAAGAATTACAGAGGACGTGTTGTTCGAAGGGTTATACAAACCAATTGAATAATAACAGGTACAGATCATTTTCGAAGAGTATTTTACTTTGGTGTTGTAAAATGTAGACGATCCTGCAAATACGATAGTACAACACCAAATAAGTAGCGATACTGTGAAGATGTTGGTTGCCTTGCCCACTGGAGAGCAAAGATTAATTACTTTTCTTCTGCCAAATGAGGATTGCACAGATCAGGATCTCCTCGACTTAGGTCACATCTCACTCGATGACCATACTAGGATCTTGCATGTGCATGACATGATGATGAATAGAGGCATAAATTATATCGTAGAACAGTCCACAATAAAACACACGTATATACATATGATACATAATCAAAAATTTTTTTAAATGACAATTTGTTTTCCTTCCAACCTTATAGACATTATGCTAAATTTTATTATTGTCAATTCAAATTTCCCGCTCAATATTGGATCTTTATCAACATTAATGAATTGCGAGATTATGTGAAGTGCGCAATTTTCAATATCATGTTGACCCAATTTAATCCTACAAAAATCTCAATTAAGCAATCAATGGACAACGTTAGCATTTAATTTTTCAAGGGTGAGAACTTTGATGTACTGACGTTACTATAAAGATAAACCATTTATTGTTTTTAAAATTCTCACTATAATACGCTCTTTAATTATTTCCAAATAATTATAAACAAGCAAATAAATAAATTTTTTCAGGAATGACGAAATGTCTATTTTGTAATTTAATTACACAAATATTATTTTTCTTTGCATGTATCACGAAGAACTTTGGCTTTTGTCCCTTACAGCGACGAAATATATTACATCAATTAAAAGATAAAAAGATAAAAAAATTTAGTTGCAAAATCATTTATATTTTCGAATTTTACAATAAAAAAAATTTTTTAACACAATCATTATAATCAGGACCTCAATATTCCACCCACCGTTCTATCGCCATGGTATACTGCTAATTCCTCACTTTAGAAAATCATCTACAGCTGTTGTTTCTTTAAAACAAATTATTATTTTGTTACAAACGCTAAATAGCAAAGAACGATTCTGCAAAGAGAAAGAATAAAATTGACAAAAAAAATGACGAAAAATTTAATAACCGTCACTTCGCAACTATATAGATGTGTTATGATCATGTTTATTGCTTGGAATTCGATTTTTATATTCAAATATTTAGTTCTCTTTCATACAGGTAATAAAAATGTACATTTCCACTACCATTTATAATGAAATATTGTGGAATTTCAAATTTGGCGGTCAAATCGTAAATTGACCGACTGAGAAAAAATTGACGATCATTCTTACATAAAAAATACGGGAAAATCATTGACTCTGCCTTGACCGAAACTCGAAATGACGGTCATTTACTCATTTTGCATCACTATTTAGGACACATTCCGTTAAAACACGTACCGACCGAGCGCGAAGCGAAAGTGAAGATTCAAATTTTTCGCGCGCTTTTTGTCGGTCAAAGAAACACGTGGTCGAAAGGCAATGAATTTCGAGATTTACCGAAGCCAATTGAACGCTGACAGCATACAAAGGTGCAGTAAATTATTGAGTTCAATCATTTAAACAATTAACGGAATTCGAATAAACCATAAATCCTTAGACGGAGAATTTCTGGCGAATATTAATTCGCGTTCTCAATGCATTTACGAACGCTATAGTGGCAGAGACGGAAGCATCCATAGTCGGTTTCGGTGACGCAGTGGCGTAATCTCGCCTTGCTTTGTAACCCTCTGTTTTGTCTGAAAGCTGCATATCGCCTCACGATTTATGACTTATTTAACACGTAAAATGGCGAAGTGCCGTTGTTATTTATCTTTACGGTGATGTATGCATTTGTATTCATCATTTAAATCTCCACGGTCGTAATTATTAGCTCCAAGACCACCGAGAAATCCTATTCACCATAGGCAAAAGCGCTTGGTGGAGACACATCATTCGTGAGTATCCGTTAACGTCTTCAGCATTTGCTTCTTTCGAAAAGAAATCGTTCCGACTGTTAGAGCACGAGTTCTTTCATCGTCAAAGCATTTAAATTCCTCAGTCCCTCGTGCAGCATTTTTTAGTATATATTATCAAGGTGATTTCAAGTCGTTTGATGGACATTGAAGGCATGGATATAATCAACAATAATCTCTTGCCGCGCCGCTCCCACCATCGAGGTTATGAGCCTGTTGTCTTGGCATTCGTGCACAGCCTCAAGCTTTACATGGTAATATACTAGAAAACACTATCGTTAGGCATGATTTATATGCGAAATTAATGCCTGAGAGTGTGATGGTAATCGTTAAAGTCATTATTGGTTGGTAGATAATTAATTAATCCCTTGAGGACGCAACGAAAAAATTCGTTAAAGGTTGTAGGTTATGGTAAAAAGCGGGCTCTGTAACCACTGTGTTGCCATTTCGTCATCCTTTATCACCTATATATTGCCTGTATCTAGATATTCGCCTTTCTATAATTTAAAAAAATGTATATTTATGATTTGTTCACAGGTGAATTTCTATGGCTGAGATTGAAGACTACTGCAGGAATGAGTTCCATTGGATTGTGCATATCGGGACAATGATTGTTCAGTGACTGGGACTAAAAGTAATATTGATAAACTGTGAAATACTATGGCACATTATTTTGTAGCTGATAATAGTGTTCCGATTACGGTGGAAGATGGCCAACAAATTTGTACAGTTGATGGTCAAAGTTTTCATTTAATTTTGCAAGACGTGAACAATGGTGTTAATGGAAATGCGAATTTGATAGCTTATCCAACGGCTCCTGCAGATAACAGTGAAACAACGATCTACACTCATCAAGCTCTACTGGGCCAACATTCAACAGCTTCGTTTGATCAAGGGTAAATTATTTTATTATGATATTAATTACGCCACTGATAGTATCGTGTGTTTCAGGCAAAACGTCTATATTATTAACACCGAGGACTTATCTCTCCAACGAAGCCCACTGAAAACCGAGCAAACAGTTACCCAAGTCCAGGTAAAGGACAACTCAACGAATATCGTTCGACTTAATCCTAAAGGATCTGTGAGTAACCCGAATGAGAGACAGCAAATACAGTGGATAAGTATGCCCGAGAATAATGCAATGAGTCAATCTCCTGCGACAATGAGAAATCAGTCCCAAAGAACTGTATGTTTCCCTTCTAAAAAATTTTTTTTTATCATTAAAAACTATTATTTATTTAAATTTTTTTCTCGAACCAGGCCACAGCTTTGTCGCATCTCGAGCAAGGAACGTCCGACAGAATAACCCAAAAAATGCCCAAAAGTAGAAGCAAATTGTCTACACCGACAATGCCAGTTCAAGCTGACTCCTCAGTAGAAGTGAATAATCCAGGAACACCGAAAAGCCTGTCGACAAATAACAAAAGCCTCAATCCTACGCTCCGTTTGAAGAGCGTCGCCTCCAATTCTCTGCCGCCAAAACCCTCGGCTCGTCAACCAATTCGTCCAGATAATTCCCTACGTCCAGTAGCACTTGGAGCATCACGTACCCCACCAGCCCTTCACTATCCCGCCCCCATGGAGTCTCTGAGCGAGAGAATCAAGCATGCAAGAAGCCAACAACAGCGACAGACGCCACAACCAACCTCGCCGCCCTCTTCGACGTTTGGTAATAGTCCTATGCCGAAGCAGCAACGTTTCGTCAACCAGGGTCAACGACAACACCGTGTAGTGATGGCACCAACGAAACAAATACCAATAAATTATCAACAACAAAGCCCAGATGTTAATTCACCTGATCTATTGAGCAGAGGTATGCAACCGTCAAGTCCAGAAAAGATGGAGATAAACTACTCGAATTCATCGCCAGAGAAACAGGAGCCATCCTCACCATCTGGTGATGGAGACACAAATTCAGAGAGTTTTGCGTACTTGCAAAAAGTCATAGATAATCCTGCAAACACGATAGTACAGCAGCAAATAAGTGGCAATACTGTGAAGATGTTGGTTGTCTTGCCCACTGGAGAGCAAAGATTAATTACATTTGATCTGCCAAATGAAGATTGCACAGTTCAAGATCTTCTTGAACAAGCACAGATCCCTTTTAATGGCGAGACAGTCGTCTCACTCGTGACAGACACGATTCTAAACATAAATTATATCGTGGAAAGTGAAGCCGGCACAATAATGACAATGCGCGACACTTCGGACACGAGTGACCGTGAAACTAATTGTTTAGTAGACAATTCAAATCTTCAAGGATCAGACGACAACAGTAATTCATCATTGTCTCACAATGAAGAGCCTAAATTCATCGAAGGCAAGCTAGCAGTTTGCATTAACTGTGGAATAAGCTCGATGGACTTCAATCGATGCACTCGATGCAAAAAGAAACTTCCTAGCGATGTAAAACAAGTACCAATGGATTCGAGTCCTCAACAGAAAAAAGAAACAATGATATCGATTGACAATTTTTACAAGAAAAAAAGCGAGATAACAAGCAAATTCGACCGTGAAATTGTTGCTAAACGTGGACGTGGTGTACATCGCGTAGCTAAAGTAAAACCGATCAAGGAGCCTGAGTGTTTGACCCTCTCTTCAGACGAGGAAGAGGATGATGGTTCGGGGACAATGTCCAAAAAATCAGAATTGAAGAAAGACCCGTCAACGCCAACAATGCCGATGAATATGATGTCAGACGAGCCTGACACTATCTTGGACAAAGAGCCTATCATCACAAATAATTCAGTTACCAGTCCACATGCATCGGGACTAGAAGAACAGGAGAACAGTGGCAATGGCCAGAATATCGAGGATGGACTGACTCTGAAGCTAGAAACGTCACTGCTGTGTCGTACTGTTAGGATAGGCTCCTACAAATATGTTCCTCATAACAAAGTAATCATAAATCGAAGTGGTTTACGGTTGGCAGTACCATTGCTTGAGGACAATACCAGTTTTGTGGTAATTGATGTGAAACTTTCTGATATAATTAAGGTGTTAATTCATTTTGGCAAGTCTATGCCAGTACTGTTCTTTTATACAAGCGTCACATGTGCAGCGGCGATTCGCGAGGTTCTGGGAATGCAGGATGCTAAAGGACCATACTACGATCCAGCAGGCAAGGATCACACTCACAAGAGGATAACACTGTTGCCCGAAGAATTATCTGAAGAGGCCAAACTCATTTGTAAGGCTGTATTCCTACCAGGAAAGCGCCTGGATGAGTTGAACACTAAAGAGGCCAACGATATTCTCATGCGTGCGTCACCAAAAGACAATTCACAAATGCTGGCTCTGATGAAAAAGCAGAATCAAGCAAGTCCAGTTAATAATACTGCTACGAACGGACGTCAAAATGATAAAGTAATCCAGAAAATGACTGTTTATCCACCACCACCAGCTAAAGGTGGAATTGCAATCAATACCGAAGATTATGCTTGCCTCGCTGAAGATCAGTTTTTAAATGATGTAATAATAGATTTCTACTTAAAGTATTTGACATTGGAAATACTGTCTGAGGTTGATCAGCAGCGAACACACGTTTTCAGTTCATACTTTTATAAACGATTGACAAGCCGCCATGCTCAAGCTGGAGATAATTCAACTGTACAAACAGCAGCAGCAAAAAGACACGCCAGGGTACAAAAGTGGACGAAGAACGTGAATATTTTCGAGAAGGACTTCGTGATAATACCAATTAACGAGCATGCTCATTGGTTTTTGGCTATTATCTGCTTCCCTGGCCTCGTTGGCACTGTAATACCGCCACCATCGCCAGTCAAGGACCCAGAAGCCACGAAGAAGAGTAAGAAGAAGAAGGAAGTGAAGCTCCAGAGTTTGACAATTGGTAGCACAACCATTACACAGGTCGCCACGACTATTACAATTGATCAAGCTGACGATGATTCAGAGAGAGATGAAGCTGAAGGCGATGATGAGGAGATGGACATGGAGAGTGATGATGATGAGGACTCAGAGGCATGTGCTGATGAACATATGCCAGAGGAGACTCCTCAATCTCCAGAATTAGATGACAGAGATGTTATTAAGTCCCCTTGCATTTTAATCTTTGATTCCTTAGCAGGGGCAAGTCGCTCTCGAGTGGTGGCAACGCTTCGAGACTATTTGAGCTGCGAGCACGTGGCTAAAATGGGCACAGAGAAGACGTTCTCAAAGGACACGATCAAGGGAGCATGCCCGAAAGTCCCCCAACAATCAAACTTCACCGATTGTGGACTCTATTTGCTCCAATACGTCGAAAATTTTTTCAAGGTCAGTTAAAAATCTCTTAATTAATTTTACCAATGGTGCTTATTGTATTTATTTATTCCAGGAGCCAATAAGGAACTACACTCTTCCGATAAAGTCTGTGAAAAATTGGTTTGAAGAGATAGTCGTCACCAGAAAGCGAGAAGAACTCTCTGATCTTCTTATAAAGCTGATGAATCAAACGAAAGGCGACAAAATAATTAATTTACCAACGCTCCAGTTCCCGACACAAGATGGCCAGCTTAAACCCAAGCCAGAGGGCTCAGAGAAGACCGAGGCGAAGGTTCAGAAGGCCGAGGGCGAGAATAAGAAGAAATCTAGTACTGAAGAAGAACGAAATTGTATGCAGCTGCAACAGCAACAGCCTTCAGAGTGCCCCAGTGAGGCAAATGCTCGCTCCAGTACAACAATTTACACGATCGTCGGTTGCTCGCCTTCATTGAGCTCCAGCTTAGGGGAGGCCAGTTCCATCGAGATGGTTGTAGGAACAACACCCAAGTACGTATCCTCTCACTCATTTTCAAATTGATTTTTTGGAGGGAAATAATTAATTTCTTCTTTATTAAAAATTCCAGGCCATCTACTACTGGTAGTACCTTGGCTTATCTCAAGAATAAACGGATTCCCAGGCTAATGTTGAGAGAATCAGAGACTCAAGAGAGTCCAGTCGCAGCGAAAAAGCACAAAGGCGATTCATTTGATTCCTGTAAATAAAATAATTTGTTTTCTTTACCAATTTTTTTTTATAATGATGAATTACAATTACAATTAGTCAGCATTCTTAAGGCAAGAACTTTCATTTACCTATATATATCAAAGTATGTAGTTAGTACTTCATAAGGTGAATAAATCTCAACATCAATACTTTATCCATGAATTGAAAATAATAAATCATATGGATTTAATAATAAAACGTACAAATAATGCCTAAACATCAAAGCCCAATGTTTTTCTCGTAAGCACAGTTCTATTTAAAGCGACGACGAGAGCGTAATTTTGGCAAGGGTCACCGTCAAAATACACCTGGCACCAAGTAGCGCAAGAGCTGCTCAATTGGCAGCGGAGAAAATAGAAGAAAATACGAAATTCCCCAAAATCACGGGCAATATGTGTTGTACTCGGAGCAGTCGTTGGTTGTCAGTAACGCGTGGCTTGTAGTTGAAAGAATTTAAAAGTGAGTCTGTGATTCTTGCTCTCAACGATGTTATGCTTCTGTGTGAGATTATATGGGCATCCAGGTTGCGTCACGCATATAAAGTTGCAATTCAATGAGCTCAGTTGACGATTTAATACACAGTCTCCCGCAGAATGTTTGTGATGTGCTGATAATAGTGAATTGGAACTAAAATAACAATCATCTTGGTTTTAATTAATGAGTAGAATGCGCCTAACTAAAGCTTGAACCTTGAACTTCAATTGAGTCTATAATAGCTCCTAGTAAATAATGACTAGTTCTATTTTGATGATTTTACGTTCTGTAATAGGTCCCGTTATTTCAAAATAGATTAAGGGTTTTTATTTGTCTAATTGGCTAGAACTTCAAGGCACAAATATAACTCATCAAAATGGGAGCCTCGCTATTCGCCTTGGCGGTCTCAACGCTCTACATTATTCTGACAAGTCTAATAGCATACTGGGCGAGAAAGTACGCCAAGTACTACACACAAAGGCCATTCTTGAGAGCCTTATTACTTGAGGGTATAGCTACTGCAGAATTATGCGGTGCCTGCTTCGAACTTATAATAAGTACGTATCCAAAATCACCGAGAAGAAATCGTTAGTAAAGCGGTAAAAGGAGATAACTCCAAAATTATAAAAAATTTTAGACACTTTTATTATTACAAATATCTCGAAAACTTTGAGAGATACGACAATATCTCGTTGAACATTTTTTGTAGGAAATTGAATTCTCTATAAAAAAGGTCCTTTGCATTTTTGTCGTATCTCCCATTTTTTTCGAGATATAATTAATTTTGTCAA